>SNQJ01S0006165.1:0-10871 GCA_010110895.2 Picea sitchensis | reverse complement strand
ATGGGTTTACCCATGTTTAGGTCTCTTTGTAAAAGTATATAAAGGAATGTAATGTAGAAAGTACTAGAAGTTTAGTGTAAGCAATGTAAGAAGTACTACTATGAGTTTTTGGCTATGTGCATAATAGGTTAATGTTTTCTTAGTGCAAGAGATTGTAAGTCACTCAGTGCAACAGACTATGTAAGTATTTGTGTTGATAAGGAGTTAGCTTTGTGCCTTGACCCGGTTTTGGGGAAGGTGGATCTAGTGTGTTGTGCAAAGATCACATGTCCAGTGTGAAGCTTGGATCTGTGGCTTTGTGCACAGGAGCAGATGAATGTAAGAAGATTGAATACTAATAAAGAATAAGAAGAAGAATTTTGTGGACGTAGCCCCACACTACGGTGAACCACGTATATCCTATGTCTTGATGTGCTTTGTACGATGTTGTTTATGTGTTTATTTGCTTAGTGTTGTTGTTATAATGTATGATGAATGCATCTGATGTGTTTCTTAGTGCTTAAATATGAATGAATGATAGATTTGAGTTAATTCTATGTGCTAAGTGATTGAAGGTGCTTGATCTTTATGGTTACTACATTGATCTGTAATAAGGGTTTAATCTGCGATGTGAATGAGATTCAAGAACTAATTCATATTTTTTTTTAATTTCTCAGCTAAGTTTTGTAATCACATATCTATGTCCCAAGCTAGTTGTAGACACCTGAGTCATGTAACCCCCCCTACCTCTACCTCGAGTGAGACTTCATCTGCTTTGCAGGTGTCGCCGAAAGGGTCGGTAATTAGGGTTTTGTCGGTACGTTTTTGAAGCATTGAACCCTAGGTCTTCCCCTGTGCCAACATCCCCCCTCTCATCTGATGCTCCTCTCACTCAGAACTACAAAATTATTTTTCAAGAGGAGTTGCCGACAGCGGCGTAAGAAACCCTCTTCTGCCAACAACATGTGTTAGAAATCACAGAATTAGCAAGAGGAAAAGATAAAAGTAATAGGGAAGGGGAAGATGATACATGTTTCCCACAAGTTTGGACCCTATATTTTGATGGATCTAAATCACAAGAAGGGTCAAGAGCAAGGTGCATCCTCATTAATCCGAAGGGAAAATGACATTTCTTGTCTTGTAGACTAGAATTCAAATGCACAAATAACACAGGGGCTAAAGAAAGGGGATCTAGTATAGGGGCTAAAGAAAGCCATAGACTTGAACGTCAAATAATTGAAGGTTTTTAGAGATTCTAAAATCATTGTCAAAAAGATAAGGAACATTATACATTGCAACTCTCTACATCTGAAGAATTACCAACAGGAAGTGCACAGGCTAATAGAGAATTTTGAAGCTTTCAACATTTCAGAGATTCCCAGAGCAAAGAACATTATTGTTGATTCTCTGGGCACCGCTGCTTCAAGGCTGTCACATCTAGAATATTATGAAGCCTCCCATTTTACTGTGGAATTTCTCTACAAACCATCGATGCCCAACAATATTTCTAATTGGAAGGTATTTGGAGGAGATGAATTGATCATAAACTTTTTGACTAACCAAGATAATTTAATGGACTTGGCTATTGACGATGAAGTACTCCAGGAAAAATCAATGGAAACCAACCCTCATATAAATCAATCAATCGACAAATCAAAGTCTCACACAAAACCGAAGGGGATAGCCAATTTAAAAAACCTTTTTGACCTAAAAGAAAGATTTAAGGGGTCAAAAAATGCGAAGACCGGTAGTTCCTATCCCATGCATGAAACCATAAATCTCGGAACCCTGGAAAACCCAAAAAACGTAAACCTCAGAAAAATCATATCTAAAGAAGAAAGGAAGGCCTATCTCAAACTCTTCGAACAATATCAAGATGTCTTTGTGTGGTCCTACCGAGATCTAAAAACTTATGATACCCGTATCATTCAACACACCATCCCATTAAATCTTGAAGTGAAACCCTTCCAACATAAGATCTGAAAGTATCACCCTTCCCTGGAGCCTTTCATGTGTTAGGAGTTAAAGAAACGGTTAGATGCCAAAATTATCTTCCAGTTTAGACACTCTGCATGGGTAGCTAATTTAGTTCCTGTAAGGAAAAATTCTGCGGAGATTCTCTTATGCGTAGATTTCAAAAATATCAACAGAGCTTCAGAAAAGGACAACTACCCAGTTCCACCAATGGAGAAACTCTTCCAGACCATGTTTGGCTCTGATATTTTCTCCTTTCTGGATGGTTTCTCAGGTTACAACCAAGTTCTATTCTCAGAGGAAGACTGTTTAAAAACTACCTTCTGAACCAAGTGGGGAACTTTCACTTACAAACGCATACCCTTTGGGTTAATCAACGTAGGGGAGACCTTCTAGAGGGCCATGGACGTAGCATTTCGGGGACTAATCAAAAAGTGTGTAGTAGTATATTTTGATGACATAACTGTGTATTCAAAGAACAAATAAGATCACATCCAACACTTAACCCGGATTTTTGAAAGGTGTAGTAAATACAGCATATCCTTAAACCCTAAGAAAAATATATTTGGTGTCGAAGAAGGTAAGTTGTTAGGTCACAAAATATCTCAAGAAGGAATTCACATAGACCCAGATAGAATTAAGGCTATATCTCAGCTTCGATTACCTCACAACAAGAAGGCTATGCAGTCGTTCTTCGGGAAAATCAATTTTGCAAGGAAGTTCACTCCCAATTTCTCGGAAAATATCAAACCTCTACAAAAGATGATTCATAAGGATACCGAGTTTAAGTGGGATGATGAACGAAAGATGGCTTTCAGCAAGATCAAAATTTCTATCTCTCGAGCCCCAATGTTGTGAAGTCCTGATTTCAACAAAGATTTCTTCCTCTACACTTTTGCTTCCAACCAATTGTTGGCCGCAGTATTAATCCAGATGGATGATGACAAAAATGAAGCCCCTGTATCATTCATGAGCACTAACCTCCAAGGTTTTGAACTTAACTATCCTGCTATAGATAAACAAGATTATGCAGTTTATAAGGCAATAAAACATTTCAGATCTTATGTCCTCAAGAACCACACCAAAGTAATTGTGCCTCACCCTGAAGTTTGATCCCTATTTACTCAACAGGAGATGGGGGAAAGAAGAGGAAATGTGATGGCAGTAGTTCAAGAATTTTATCTAGATATAAAACATGCTAAACTAGTTAAAGGACAAGGGTTATGCAAACTGGCAGTTGAATCTCAAGACAAAGTAAACGAAGACCCCGGATGGGAGAATGAAATGGAATTATGGTGTGGTAAAGCTTCATACATTTCCCTGGGACAAGAGTCTTGGTATGAGAAACTGACTTATCTCCTACACCATGGAACTTGTCCATATAACCTAAACCCTAGGGAAAGGAGAGCTCTCAGGTTAAAATTTGTGCAATATCGCCTCATAAATTCAGTACTCTTCTGGGTTAATTATGATGGGGTGCTTTTGAGATGCCTCAAACGTGAAGATGCAGATAAGGTTCTGAAGGAGCTCCATGATGGCCCTGTTGGTGGAAATTTTGCAGGAGACACCATCGCTCATAATATATTGAGAGCCATCTATTATTGGCCCACTTTGTTTAAGGACGCTCACACATATGCTAGAAACTATAAAACTTGTCAAATAAGCACTGGGAGAAAAAAGAGAGCAACGGTCCTACTCCAACCGGTGACCGTTTCTAGGCCTTTTGAGAAATGGGGGTTAGACATCATAGGATAAATTACAACAAGTTCTTCAAAAAAGCATAAGTACATACTAAGTGCCACTGATTATTTAACAAAATGGGCGGAAGCCATTCCTCTGACTCATGTAAACGAGAAGGTGATAATCCAATTCATAGAACAACAAATAATCACGAGGTTCAGTGTCCCTTCTGTTCTTGTTTTTGATAATGCAACTTAATTTTTTTCCACCTTATTAACAAATTTTTCCCTAGACAAAGGAATCATAATTATATACTCTGCAAATTATTATCCACGGGGAAACGGAGTGGCAGAATGAACTAATAAGAACCTAGTGAGGATATTGAAGAAAACGATTGCAGACAACCAGAGGAATTGGCATAATCTACTCCATAACGCTTTATGGGCAGATAGAGTTACACCCAAGGAATTTATAGGAAATTCCCCATACTTTCTAGTATATGGACATGAAGCCATCCTCTTGAACAGGTTATATCTCCCATCTCTTCAAATTTCTCAAGAGTCCAGAGGGAATCCATCATCAACCTTACAACAAAGAATTGGCACCCTTCTCATATTAGAAGAAGAAAGGGAGAAAGATAAATCAAAATTCATAGCCCACCAGCAGATAGTTAAAAGATGGTTTGATAAGCATAAGGCTAAAGAGAAGAATTTTGAAGTAGGAGACCTAGTCTTGAAGTGGGACAAATCAAACGAGACTAAAGGAAAACATTCTAAGTTTTAGAATCTATGACTCGTACCTTTCCTGGTGGCCAAGAAGATTGGGGTGGGAACGTATCGGCTAAAAAATCTAAGGGGGGAACCTGACGCTCTCCCAATTAATGGCCAAGACCTAAAACAATATTTCCATTAAAAAATTAAAAATTAAAAATATGTGTGTGTGTGTGTGTGTGTGTGTGTGTGTGTGTGTGTGTGTGTGTGTGTTTTGCATGCATATTTTCATGATTTTGTTATTAGCTAGGTCGATTGCGAAATGAATTTTTGTTTTATTTTGATACTTGAACTTCTACGCTTTTGATGATTGTGTTTAGAAATAAAATGGTTGACCTCAAATCATGCGACATAGCGAACTCTCTTCCTAACTCATCGCTCACATACAAACACAAGAAATGATGGGGAACCTGCAGTTGTTTCAAGGGATTTTCCATCTAACCTGCGCAAAGGAACAACTTTTGAGAAATGTGGAAGTGTCTGATTAGTGGTTTTGTAATAATTTAATGGAAATAATGAAAGTTGGAAAGGACTACATGCACCTCAGAGACAAAGCTAGTAAGCTTCACCTTAATCACCTCATATTTTTTCAAATAACAAACGTCCTCCTCTCCCGCTTGCTCAGGGAATTCTGCTGAAATAAAAAATCAACTATATCAAATGAGCGCACAGTAGGAGAGGGTATGAAGATAACTTTGTTGGGGCTATGGACACTCGCTAGCAGCGGAGCAAGGTCTGTGACGTCAGGGTGACTCCGTTGGGGCTATGGATGCTCACTGGCAGTGGAGCAACATTGTAGCAAATGGATGAAGGGAACAAAAGTGCCTAGTGCCTATGAATGCTTTACTATATTTTTGTCAAAGAGGGCATGAGTTAGGTTTATAGAAAATGAAGGAGGAATAAAGGTTGAAAACCCCACAGGCAGACCCAGAAGCATCAACCGGAGAAGTTCAAATGCCAGGGTAAAAGAGGCTCTGATTTAAAACTAGTTAAGTTCTCCACCAGCTTTTACATCAGTCAAGCACGAAGGAGGAACAAAGATTCTGATTTCACCGAGTAAGTCTGCATTTGTTGAGCACTCAATACACCCTAAAAATCCTATGTCAAATTTAATTTTTTGGATACCACTTGATCTTTTGCATTGTCTAATTCGAGTTCATTGTAAAAAATGTTTCCTTTGCTTATCATCTTAACTCTCATTAAGTATTTAAATATTTTCTTGAATTTATGAAAACCTATGACTTAAAAGGCTTGACTTTAAATAATGAATAAACAGCCAGAAAATTTCACCTGATGCACCCAAATTTGGCATCGGAAGGAATTAAAAGATGAAAGAAAATCACTTGAAAAACCGTAGTCGCCAAGCATCGATCTTCATCGGCATTGAAAAAAGGAAGTTTTCTTTCACGACAAGCATCACACAAGGATATCGCTAATGACAGATCACCTTTCAACATCAATAAAAGGAAAAGAGAGTAAACATCAACAAATAAAGGAATGATATGTCCGATCGTCGATCCCCGATACATTTTTCTCATCGACGATCCCAGGCTTAGTTTAAGGACGCACAACTTGAGGAAAGTCCTAAATCCGACTAATACTCGTGAGTTAAGTCACCAGCTTCCATTTTCCACTTGTCCCAAGCTATTTTCTCCACGTCAGCACCATACAATGAAGTCAATCAGTGTTGGGGGTTTTTTTCAAAAGGACATCAACAGAAACATCCATAATACATTGTCAATCCCCGTCCCGCCCACTAGGAAAGCGACACGATGGCACAATTTAGTGCTAGATACATTTAGATCCAGAGCATTTAAGGGACTAATTAATTCCAAATCTCTCTTTAGTTGTTAATCTGTGCGCAAATAAAAAGGATCATTTGAATTTACCGATAGAACACATCACCCTCCGTGCCTCTTCCATCAACCCACGATGAATTAAATTGCAGAGATTCGGCAGTAGATTTGTTCGAATTTCACTCATCACTCAAATTAATTAGCTGATACGACCGGTAAGTTTTTCCTCGTTTAAATTCTTAAGGGTCATTGTAAATGAGACCATTATGGAAAAAAAGGAGTTTCATAGCATCCATAAGAATGAGATGAGCAATTCAAAATCTTTCAAGACCCCCATGAGTATCGAACTACAAATTTTAGCAAGTGTTACAGGTATGTACCATTCTGGATTTTCTGTGTTTTCACTTCATATATACATTTTTATCCAATGTCACTCTGTATGTCAGCCCTAAAATATTTTTTCGATTACAGGAACGATGCCTCCAAGAAAACCAACCACCAGGTGGTCATCGAGGGTGCCCAAGATGAAAGAACCATAGGCAGGAGAAGGCTCGTCCCCAGGGCCAGCAAAGCAATTAGAATTTGCTCCAAGGCCGGAACCAGTCATCGGGAAATCTATCAAGAAGGTTTTCACTCAACCGCCAACTTTTGGAGACACAAAGGAAAACACAAGGGGAAAGGCAGTACTCCCACACTAGGGAGAACTCTTCAAAAAACTCAACCGGGAAGAATTCTCGGAATGTATCCCGCACAGCGACCCGACTTGAGAAAGGTCGACGATGAGGTTTTTCCAAATATCTGACGGTCGTACCTGCACATGGTTGCGAGTAGAACCTCGATGTTTCCCTATATAAAAATAATGCAATGGCTCATCGACCACATGGACACATAGAAGTGCCTAATCAATGACAACAATGGCGAGTGTGTAGGGGTTTTCCTTCCGGTAGAGGTGCAGAATTATTACAAACTTAGAGACCCAAAAGAGCGACTGAACACTCATTTTGTCGTCAACTTTTATGAGCACCATGACACTGGTTGGGTGATGGCTTCGTGGTGGAGAGAGGATAAAAAGTACACCAATCGAACCTCTAACTGGTACCAAACGGCCAACTTAATGGAGCCTTGTATCTATCTAATGGCCCTCATATGCCAGTTGTATGGGGAGAAAGATTGTTCCAGGTTTTCAGAGGCTTGGATGCCTCTATCTTACACTTTATCCATTTCTGGGAGAGTTTTAAACTAGGGTGCCATCATTTCAAAGAAGTTGATAATTTCCATTCAACAGGCTCAAACGTTGAAGGAAGGAGAGACTCCATCCTTCTACATGGCCTCTTATTTATTGGACGTCATCTGCACCAGAAATCTCTTTGTCGGAATTAACTTGAGCTGGCACGTCTGAGAACTCTTAGTCCATGTGTATTTTGGCGTCTTATGGGAAAACAAGTACAAAAAAATACTACTCCCTCATCTGCGATGAATTCATCACTCACATTTACTTTATTCTTTTCAAGAAAGAGTATCCAAGGCTATCGGCTGCGGGAAAATATTTGATAGCAAAGGTTGGCCATTGGTATCTGGACAAACATGATACCTACATTAGGGTATTCGAGGCCACTAGAGCACCTCATCTCCTACTTGTGCATGTTCCTGATCGACTAGTAGTGTGGGAGATATGCTACCAAATGATCCTACAAGGCTACAATGCTACCCTGGTGAAAGACAAGAAGTGGGCATTCATACCTTACGGATTCCATATTGGTTTCCACCTAGTAAAAGACATCGCCCAAGCTAAACAAGAAGGACTAAATCAATTATAGTTCTGATTCTAGACCGGTTGTTTTCGCAAAAATGGCCCAAAGGGTCTATCCTTGAAGCATGCATCATAGGTATCGTCTTGTTGGCCATACACCCATGACAAGTTTGAGGATGAGGTCTTCATGGAAAATGTTTAGGATTGGGATGAAGTTGTGGCAAGGATGGTCGACCCTAAGATGACTAGGTTCATAGCCATGATCCTGGATGAGTAGATGGCGATTCTATAACAATCAATTCAAGAGGCCCTCAATTCCAGAGAAGAAATGATAATATCCAAAGTAGTAGAAGCCCCCCAGGTAGCGGCCGAAATAGCAGAGATTCCCCTAGTATCCCCAATACAAGAAATAAATTTCCCTACGGCTCAGGACGCGCGGGATAGGGGGTTACTCATGATGGAACAGGTGCAACGAATAATGGATCATATGTGAGATAACCCAGACCTCATGAGGATGACAATGCTCCCTACCGACAACCCAGATGAAATCTAGATAGGCCAAAGCATCCCTAAACTAATAGACGTCGATGAAATCATTGGGTTAGATGACCTTGAATTCACAATTCCATGGGTCAGATCACCGACAGGTGTTTTAGCTCAGTCAGAGATAGTCGGGCTATGAGTAGAAGCAAGTGCATCAGACCCCCTCCATGAGTTAATAAAAATCTATGATGATGATGAGAGCCCAGAATTATCTCTTGGGACCCCTGTGGATATCGAAGAGGAAAAGGGATCGGAGAATACATCTTCTCCTATTCCTAATGCCCAAATTTAGGAGGTCCCACAAAAATAAAAGGAAGTTGAGAGTGTCCTAGACACTAAACTTCCCAATGCACTGAAGACCCAAGAAGACAATCTGAAGGATGAGTCGGGTTCGAATGAGCCGATGGAAGGAACCCCGCAATGGGAAACCGGTGTCTCAACAGTCGATGAATAAGTAAGTATTGAGTCTATCCCCGAAGTCTCTATTTCAATCGATACTCAAGCCCCCGATGAGTGACATACAGAAGACAGGCCTTCGGAGAACAACAAGGAAGTTCAAGAACCCAATATTGAACAAGTATATACCATTAGAAGTCTTGGAAATACACTCACATGGGGAGATCGGAAAATCCCCGAACCTGCAGATGAAGTAGTCGACATACATGCCATAGATTATGATAGGAAAATGAAGGCTATCATTCAGAGGACCACCAATAAGACGAGGATAACTTTAGATCGCTCCATCCTCATCACTACAGAGGAACATTTAATCAACGCAGAACATGCTAAGACATCATAACTCATTGGTGCAGGGATGGAAATCACAAATGCCACCCTGGACAGAGCTAAAAGAGATGAAAAGGATTTGGCCACCTCCCTGAAGGAACTAGAACATTGGCACCACTTGGCTAAGTACTATCAGGACACCACAAAGGTCGTGGTGTACCTAAGGAGAAAATTCAAGGAGGCCTATAGCAATTTCACAGATGAGAGGAACCTATTCACTACAAGGATAGTCGAGCTCCAGGAAGACACCCTCATGGCACTTGTGATGTGCAAAGATATGGAGTGATGGTACGAGAAAGCACAGCAAGCCATGGAAAGAGTCAACTACATCGGTGCAGTCCAATAGGGTTGAGATACAGAATAACATGACATTCGGGTGTTGAACAAAAGAAGTCTTGATCGCATAAGAAAATCGGTCGAGTATTGGGAAAAAATGGCTCGGGAACCTCACCGATAAATCCAAGAGAAATGGGCCAGGTGTGAGAAAAACTAGATCAAGATTAATCGGGTTGTGAAATACATCGGACTCCTTGAGTTTGGTACACCCAATGACGTTTTTGACTTGCGCGACATAGTCAAATCATACATCGAGAAAGACTCAGCATGGGCCAAAGAACTAGCAAAGGTGGCAGACATAGTGTCAGGTTAGGTGCGACGGTTTATGGGACACCTGATAAAAGCTCGAGCTATGTTGCAATAGTTAAGTGATATTCTAGTCAAGTATTAGGCACATGCGGTAGAGATAAGAGCTATTTACGCAGCCCCAATGGAACAACATAGATTCCCATATGCCAACACCTGCGAGGAGTTGTTCATCAAGTGGTCGGAGTACGAGATGAGTCAACCTTTTAAAAGTGATATCTTGAGATGACTCTTAGATAAATTTATAGGAGAAAACTCCACGTGGTGAATTTTGTTTTACTTATTTGCACTTTAGCCATTATTTTTAGTTAATTTTATGTTATAAATAGGAGCATCGACCGATTAGTAAAAGGTTGATGGTTGTTACAAGAAACTCTCATTTTTGGTTTTGTTAAGAATTATTTTGGAGTTGCCTTTAATTGAGAAGTCCTTTTGGACCAGAGATAAGTTTATGTTTTCATCAAATGGGTGTATGATTGGATGTGGAGAAGAACTATTTCCTATCTCATCTCATGAAGGGATGTTGTAACGAATAAGAGTTATTAAATCTATTGATAAGTTATCTGATGCAATGTTTTACAACTATTTCTTTAATGATGAAAATGAATCTTTATGTTATTATGTGATTGATGATTAGAGTCGAGTGAATTATTTTACTTGTCATCGTTTATCACATGCATTTTTTCTTCTGATAATTTGTTGTAATGATCCCAAGCCATTATGCAAGGATCATCATTGTTTTGGTGTCTTTTTAAAACTTTTTCTGAGTGAGGTATTTCGTCAAACACTTTGCTGATCTACCTTTTAAATGTGTTTATATGTGTATATGCAGCAAGAACAGAAAGAGATAACCATGGAACATACCTCAACCATATGCAATAAGATAGACAAGCCAAAACATCTCAATTCTTCTTTATTCATAAAATAGAGAAACCTGCTACAATAAAGATG
>SNQJ01S0006164.1:146262-167604 GCA_010110895.2 Picea sitchensis | reverse complement strand
ATGGTCTACATTGATGTGATGGTAGTCCACGAACCCTTACACTTTAATTTTCTCTTTGGTCAAGACTATGTTTACGCCATGCAAGATTTTGTGTCCACACTCTTTCGAGTGATGTGTTTCCCTCACAATGGAAGCATAATGACCATAGACCAACTTTCATTCAATGGCCCTCATATGATGGCCAACCATCCAACTTCCCTAAATGGTCCTTATATTCCAACGTCATCCGCCCCACCGCAAGTCAATTATGTGGAAACCTGTCCCATGCATTCAACCCCAATGAGAAGGAATATCTCCCTTCTTCTGACTTAGATCTGGTAGTTGACATGGTGATCTCTTCGATATGGATTTTAGAGCCTTCTTTCCCTACCCCTATCATGCCCCTCAACATGTATTCCTTCCATAGTGTTGTTCTTACGTCTAGCGAAGATCTCTTGGAATCCATGATCGATGTTTGTCCCTTGATAGGTATTCCTTTCGGAGTATTATCCTCTTAGAATCCATGATCAAGATGATCGTAACGAGCATAGTTATTTTCCCATGTCAAGCTCGTTAAAAAATGAAACAGCTAGTAATGAACATAGTTCTTTTCCTATGTTAAGCACATTAAAAAATGAAACAGTTAGTAATGAGCATGGTTCTTTTCCTGTTTCAAGCTCGTTAACAAATTAAATAACTAGTAATGAGCATAGTTATTTTCCTGTGTCAAATTCGTTAAAAAATGAAATAGCTAGTAACAAGCATGGTTCCCATTTCTGTGTCAAGCTCGTTAAAAAATGAAACAGAGGTCTGGTGATCCATATCTCAGGGGTTGAGATCTCAATGGCTTGAATGCCGATAGAGGAGGAGCTTAGACATTCCAATCTTGAATGAAAATAAGCATGGAAAAAAACATGCAAATGAAGTACTCAAGAGGTGAGACTCAAAGAGGAGCCTCACCTCTAAAACTATTTACTAGTAAATCACTCAGAGCTAATTAATCTCACAATGAACAATAGAAAATATGAGAGAAACCAAAATGAGTAACTTGATATTATGAGAAGGTTTGCTAGGCCTTTATATAGAATTAAAAAATGGTCCATTGGACAAAGTAAAAAAAATCTCATTAAATGAGTCTTTATTATTAGTATAATAGATCTAACTATCCAACTAACTAAGTAGTGAAAAATAAAACCCGATACAATATAGGAAAGAGCTCGTTAAATGAGTATCTATTATTATAATAATAGATCTAACTACCCATCGAAATAAGTAGTGGAAAATAAAACCCAATACAATAATGGAGAGGTGAGACTCTCTTTGACCCATATGGGCAACTTGTTAGCCCAATTAATTAACAAGGAGGTGGGCAACCTGTTAGCCCAATTAATTAATGAGGAGGTGAGCATCTCCTTGATCCACATGGACAATCTATTAGCTTTATATCTTTATGTCTTTTACATCTGAATTTAGACCATATACCCCCTAAAATTTAAATCATCCCTCCCCCCTTAGAAAATGATGGTCCCCATCATTTCACCCATGCTAAAAAGAGAAACCCCATTATCGTACCATTATGATTACAATGTGAAAATACCCAATGAAGATAAGAGTTTTGTGTGGTTGACCCATAACTGTGGGTTTGTGGTTGACTCATAACCTAGTTGACAATGGCATTGTACATGGGTAGAAAAATAAAGAAATTTTAATAAAATCCGAAAATTAAAAAAATAATATGGAAAAATCGTGAGTTTGGGGTTGTGAACATCCTTCTGTAAATCTATTCATAACTTCTGCTACAGGTGATGAAATCCAATTCCATCGAACACCCATTTGAATTATTGAAGAGATATTTTCATCGGTATATGGAACTTGTTTTGAGGTGGCCCATGGAGTGAGGAAAACCAGACCGAATTTGAAGGGCGTGTGACCACGTTGGTTACAGAGATGTGATGCTTCAAACAAAGATATCTCATAAACTATATAACGAAATGAAATTCCGCAAAATACCCATTTGAGATATTGAAGAGATATTTCTAGAAATATGTGGAATTTATTTTGTAGTTTCTTGAGCAAGGAGAAAAATACCTTTGAATATGGTGGTACGTGCGGCCTCGTTGGGTCAAATACATGCTAAGATTCAATTGATGATATCTCTCAAACCAGGAAGACAAATGAGATTCCGCGAAATACCCATTTGATATATTGAAGGGATATTTTCATAAATATGTGGAATTCCTTCTATATTATTTTGAGCAAGGAGAAAAAAATTGTTGAATATGGTGGTACGCACAACCTCCTTCGGTCAAATACATGCTGAGATTCAATCGATGATATCTCTCAAACCATGAAGCCAAATGAGATTCCATGAAATACCCATTTGAGATATTGAAGCGATATTTCCAAAGAGATATGGTATAACATCTAAAAAAAAATTAGAGGTCACACCACATATTTTAAGTTGGCTAATTATAGAGGCCCATAAAGGATGCCAAGGGTTTGTAGAAAAACATTGGCTATTGTAGAGGTTGTGGAACCTTCGTGGGCAACATGGACACCCTGCAAATTTGTTGAAAATTTTGCATACGAATGGATGTAGTGGATCCATGTATAGAAGTAGTGAATCCATGTATGGATGTAGTGAATCCATGTATAATTCTCCTTGTAATAGTGAATGAAGATACGAGGGTTAAAAAAAAAAAACTTGTAGTGCCTATGGACCAAATGTGATGCTTACAATGTATGGCCTGACAAATGTGTTGGATCATGTTGTCATTGATGCCAAAGGTTTGATTGATTTATTTCAAAGGATTGATGTCAAGTGATTGATTGATTGATTGATGCCAAAGGATGGATTGATTGATTGATGATTGATGTCAAATGAACAAAGTCTTGTCATAGCATACTAATGTAATATGTATTGTCCTTATTGTCCTTGATGAGAATGGATAAATGTAAAATGGAATCATAGTTATATGATTTCATGCACAGATGAAGATGGATCAATGAGTTGATATTATGCATAGATGAAGATGGATCAATGAGTTGTCATTGATACATGATGCTAAGATGAAGTTGGATCGATGTGGTTTCTTTGATATATGATGCATAGTTGGATTGATGTAATGATGAATCATTATAGTCTTAACATGGGTGATAATGTGTACAAATGGATGAATTCCAAAGTGGTCCCCTTATGGTGAAAGCCCTCATGGGAAGACGTTTTACGGTTGAGTTATCCTTGAAGTATGGTTGGAGAACCCATGTGTTGGTTGTGGAGCCTGATTATCTTCCTGATTTAGAGGTCTTTTACTTGTAGTCGTGTTTATACCCCATGAAGTATTTACACCCCAAAAGTATGTACACTCTTCCACGCGGGGGAGTGCAGAGGGGGGGTACCCCCTCTGCGGGGTCTTGGGGTAAGAGGGCCCCCAGCGGGGGTTCGGGGGCGAAGCCCCTGAATAAAAAATTGCCTTGTAAAAGTATATTGTAATTTCATTGTAAATCTGGACCGTTCATTATAAGGTTGCAGATCTAACAATAGAGATTATGTTAGGGTTTTTTTCCCTAGAAGGCAACCCTCCTTTATGAGGGAAATGTATTGTGGCTATGTATGTTGGTGAGTATTGTATTCTGAGAGAGGAGACTATGAGAGAAATAAGAGGAAGTTACAGCGGGTTTTGTTGTAGGTTGTATCTTTTCATTTTGCTGGATAATAATAAAGAAAGGACCTGGCAATTTATCTGGTGGATGTAGCCCACACTGGGTGAACCACGTAAATCTGTGTCTCTCTTGTATTGTGTATCTTCTGTGTTTTGTTTCTGAATTTGTTTTATTTTATTGCTCTGCGGTCCTGTTTTTCTAACACCATGCTTAATTATGGAATAATGAGATGAAGATCAGTGAATTTGTTAGTGAAACTGTCCTAGGAGGATAATACTTGGCATGCCATTTCCGGTGGTATGTGGAATGTCACATAACTCCTCATGGTTTGAGAGTTATGGCCTTACGAAGATGGAGGGCCTTCATATGTAGTCTTGAAGCCCCAAAAGGTCAAAGATGTCAAAGATATTGCAAAGAAGAAATTAATATTTAAATGATAAAGTGAAGTGACAAAGTCAAGGAGGATTATTTAAATAATAAATTGAAGTGACAAAATCAAAGAAGATTATTTAAATGATAAAGTGAGGTGACAAAGTCAAAAAGGAATATTTAAATGATAAAGTAATGGAGAACTTTCTAATTATGGAAAGTGGTTAACCCTAAAATGAGGAAAATGGGTTAAGTGACCTAGAAATGGGTTAAATGACCTAGAAATGGGTTAAGTAACCTATAAGTAGGTTAAATGACCTAGAAGATGCTTCTAAGGAAGCTACTTCGAGAGTATAAATAAGAGACAAGGGTCTCTTGTGAAATGCATCTCTTGAGCATGTATTGAAGATCTATTCTGAGAGAGAGAGTGTATGGAGGATCTCATGGATGCATCAAAGTTTCGGTAAGTCTGAGATCATGATGACAAAAGTTTTGGAAGTTCAAAAACCCTAGTTTCTGAGGTATACGCAGGTTGTAGTGATCAAGAGAACATACACACGTAGAATGAATGAGAACAATGTGCGTAGAGAGGATGAATTCATGAAGAATTATGTGTGAGATGGTGTCAGGCTCTTGAAGACTGAAGCAGGTTCCAGATCTACATTCTATGGCCTTAGATATGCCATAGAAATTTTGGTATTGTTACATTGTTGTCTTGATGGATACTATTTCTTGTTGTGTGGTGAATGCTTAAGGAATTCTTGGTATGGTTTTTTTGATGTGATTTGTGTTGGTTGATGGAGTGAGCAACACTCTTATGATTCAGTGCTAATATGATTTCTATAAGATGTTAATTGCTTATACATGATTGAGTGGCATTCATATTGTATGATTGAGAAACATGAGTAAGTTGTTTGAGAGATTGGATGTGTTGTGATTGGCTATGGATCAGATTGGACAGTGAGAGACATAAGAGAATTTGATTGAAGGTTGTAGAGGATTTGAGTTCATCTTAAAGATAAAACCCTAAGTAAATCAGAAGTGATATGTAGGATGTAGTACAGACTGACTGCGTACATACGTGAGTTGTACTATTAGTAGGGCGCATACATACACGTGTTTCACTACTGACAGGTCGTGTACCTATTGACATAATGATATCTGTTGAGGATTGTTGCCTCATCTCAGTTGGTGTTGAGGGTGTAAGATGAGTCTTGCATTGTAGATTTGGTTCTCTTGTAGATTTGTACTCTATTCAGTTGTTGTTGATAACCCAAGGATTACGATCCGTAATAAAAGGAAAATTGTACATACATCTTGTGTGCTTTGTGTTCCTTGTGGTGATGATTTGTTGATGATGTATTTCTGATATATGTTGATGATATATGTTCACATTTAACTTATTATAAATGGAAACAATAAGTAATGAGTAAATGGTGATTTCTAACTAATGCGTTCTGTGTAAGAGGGAAGCTTTGGGGAAAAGAGCCCTACATTGTTCACCACCCCCCTCTCAATGTAGTAGGTGTGTCCAACAATTGGTGTCAGATTGAGCCTTCACTATAAGCCTTAAAAAGCTTGGAGGAGATCCATGGACACACAAATGGTTGATGAAGTTCTAATCCTTGATGAAGAAAACTATTCTACTTGGAGAATAGAGATGAGAGTACATTTGAAGGAAATGGGAGCAGGTATTTGGAAGGCATCCATTGGTGGATCATTTTCCTTGAAGAACAACTCAAAGTTTGTAGCTCAAAGGGAAGGAAAGAAGAATGATGCATTAGATCTCAAGACCATTCTTAGTGGACTCTCAAGAACTATCAAAGAGAGCATGGGACAATGCACTTCCACCAAGGATCTATGGATAAAGCTAGAGGATACATATCAAAGAAAGAAGGAAAATATTGAAGACCACTCCATCAATATAATTAAAGGTAAAGAATCTCCAAAAATTGTTGATTTCATTATTTATAAATGTGATGTTGTTGGCAAAAAGGAACATCTAGAAGACATTTCAAATAAAGGCAAAGAATCATGTGATGATGTTGGCACAAAGGAAGATCTTGAAGACATTTCAAAAGAAGGCAAAGAATCATGTGATGATGTTGGCAAAAAGGAAGATCTTGAAGATATTTCAAATGAAGGTAAATAATCCTCAAAGACCCTTGATTGCAATAATTCAAAATGTGATGATATTGAATATTTCTCTACAAGTGAAGAAGAAAATCTAGAAATAGTTTGTGTAGAGTTTGATGGTAGTTATCCCATGGAAAGAATAGAACAAGAACTATCATAACTTCAAAAGAAAGTTGAAGAGGGTCTATATGAATACAATACTGACCATTATTATATAGACTATAGCTATATTTCGGATAACACTAAAAAGTTTCTTAAGAAGAGTCAAAGGCACATTTTGAAGTTAAAAGAAATGATCAAAGAACAAGAAGAGAGTAATAAGACTCAATTAGAAGAAAAGGAAGAAGAGATCACAAGACTAAAGAATGGAAAAAAAGATAAGAAGGTAGATGATGAGATTAGCAAAAGTATTGAAATTATTGTCCATCTCAAGACCTAAATTGAAGAAGCCAAAAGGATAGAGGAACTATTGAAGAACCAAGTAAATGAAAAAGAAGAGTCGTGTCATAAGTTAGAATCTGAAGTTTTTGATCTTAGAAAGAAAGTAGAGAAGTCAAACAAATTCTTGAATAGCTCACAAATCTTGAATGAGATCTTGGAAAGTCAAAGATCACCAAATGATAAATCAGGTCTTGGATACAAGAGAGAAGCTACACATGATGAAGAAATCACCTTAAAGAAGCATGAGGTAAGGCCCTCACTCTCAAAGGATGAAGACAATGCTGCAAATCATCTATCTACACAAGGAAAATAAAACTTCAAAAGAAAAAAGCAAGGAAGAGATCAATAAGTCATATTTACACCTAAAAAAGGATGGACACCAAAGCAAAGGTATGAAAATATTTTGCATGGTCAATGTTATTCATGTAATGAATATGGTCACAAAGCTTTGGAATGAAGATCTTATGCAAGGAGAGACAATGGAAGATTTCATAACACCATAAGGTATTGGAGATGTGACCAAGTAGAACACGTTGATGCTCACTGTCACATCATGAGATGCTACAACTGTAGTGGATTTGGGCACAAATCCCAGGATTGTTGGAACACAAGAAGAAAGTCCATGATGAGGACTTCATATAGAATTACTAGAAGAAAGAATGAAGTAAGGAAGGGAGACAAATTTGAAAATATGGAAGCTCAGAGCTCAAGTTCTAAGAAGAAGGGACACCTTCAGAAGTGGGTGAAGAAGACTAAACAACCAGAGCAGAATAGAATCCTTAAGGGAATCTCAAGTGTGTCATATACTAAAGCATACACAGGTGACAGTGGTAAAAATTGCATACATATGCAGACTGACCTTGAATAGGTCACGTACATAGGCAGGATGAACTTGAATAGGTCGCATACATATGCAAACTATCTGTGAAGCAAGCAGTGTATATGTGGTAAAGCCTTGGGAAAAAGGTTATGCACATGGGTTGCAGCCTGATGTGATGGTATAACTCTGTGTTGCAGGGTATTACATAGTTTATTGTAGGTTCTGACATTGTTTGCTGCAGGTTTTCATGATTACATATTGGATTATGTATGGTGATGATATATAATGAAAGTCTATCTTGGATGCATGGCACTAACCCATGAGTATGGATTGAGGAATTTTTCTGTTAAAGAACAATGTTGGTTATGACAGTGAAGTTATGGCACTTTTGTTATGAGATATATCATGATGATGCTAGCTAGAAATGTCATTGATATATTAAGGCAAACTTCTAGTACATATTGATTGCTTAAGTATATGATGTATGGAGATTGAGGTTGATTTGTTGGTGTACATGGATGGTACATATTTTGAGTTTCATTGATATATCTTATGATGTATTATTGGAAGCTTAATTGTTGGATATATTGATGCATGCTTTTGGCATATGGTTGGACTACATATTGGGACATGTAGTTGGTGATTTTATGAGGTAATCATGTTGATTCATAGCTTGATCTACAGTTGATGCATGATTGGTACACGACTAGTACACTTGGTAGAGGCATATAGTTGATACACTCTATTGATGATATCTTATGGCACATTGTATGGTGTCGATGTACATGGTTGATGTACATGGGTGTTGTGCATGGTGGGCACACAATTTGGTACATGATGTACTTGGTTGATGTTTTATCCATGATTCTTTATTTCATTGTTGAAATATCTTTTATTTCATGGTATGGCATGAGTTTGATGCATGGACAAGTCCAAGGATCATCATAGAAAGAAAGGCTTATCTATGATGCGGTTTGAGCGGTAGCATTTGCAGCAGAAGCATGTGTTCATATTGCAGAGAAGATAGGGGGAGACATACCCATTTGGGGATTCATTCTTCTTCCCATGATTCGAGGAGGAAAGAGACCTATATTTGGAGAAAGAGCACATAGGCATAGTTCTAGGGAGAGAAATGATCACAGTGGAGTATGAGCGATGTATCTTCAACATTTTGATATCCCTTGTTCAAAAAGGGAGATATTATTCAGAGGAATATCAAAGGCATTCAGACATGGGGAGCGGCCCCAAGAAGAGTTCAAGTAGGGGGGGTAGCCCCAAGGGGAGAATGACCCTTTGCCATTGATGTCAAAGGGGGAGAGATAGTCACATTGATTTGATTGATGACTATTGATGTAGAGCATGCCTTTTCTACATGTTAACATCAATGTTGGTATTGCCATCAATGTCAAAGGGGGGTATTGTGGGTTGTCATTGATGCCAAAGGTTTGATTGATTGATGTCAAAGGATTGATGTCAAGTGATTGATTGATTGATTGATTACAAAGGATGGATTTATTGATTGATGATTGATGTCAAATGAACAAAGTATTGGCATAGCATACTAATGTAATATGTATTGTCCTTGATGAGAATGGATATATGTCAAGTGGACTCATAGTCATATGATGTCATGCATAGATGAATATGGATCAATGAGTTGATATGATGTGTAGATGAAGATGGATCAATGAGTTGTCATTGATACATGATGCTAAGATGAAGTTGGATCGATGTGGTTTCTTTGATATATGATGCATAGTTGGATTGATGTAATGATGAATCATTATAGCCTTATCATGGGTGATAAGGTGTACAAATGGATGAACTCCAAAGTAGTCCCCTTATGGTGAAAGATCTCACGGGAATATGCTTTATGGTTAAGTTATCCTTGAAGTATAGTTGGAGAACCAATGCTTAATTATGGAATAATGAGATGAAGATTAGTGAATTTGTTAGTGAAACTATCCTAGAAGGATAGTACTTGTCATGCCATTTTGGTTGGTATGTGGAATGTCACATAACTCCTCATGGTTTGAGAGTTATGGCCTTACGAAGATGGATGGACCTCATATGTAGGCTTGAATCCCCAAAAAGTCAAAGAATTCAAAGAGCTTGCAAAGAAGAAATTAATATTTAAATGATAAAGTGAAGTGACAAAGTCAAGGAGGATTATTTAAATAATAAAGTGAAGTGACAAAATCAAAGAAGATTATTTAAATGATAAAGTGAGGTGACAAAGTCAAGAAGGAATATTTAAATGATAAAGTAATGGAGAACTTTTTAATTATGGAAAGTGGTTAAGCCTAAAATGAGGAAAATGGCTTAAGTGACCTAGAAATCGGTTAAGTAAACTAGAAATGGGTTAAGTAACCTAGAAGTAGGTTAGATGACCTAGAATATGCTTCTAAGGAAGCTACTTGGAGAGTATAAATAAGAGGCAAGGGTCTCTTGTGAAATGCATCTCTTGAGCATGTAATGAAGATCTATTCTGAGAGAGAGTGTATGGAGGATCTCATGGATGCATCAAAGTTTCAGTAAGTCTGAGATCATGACAACAAAAGTTTCGAAAGTTCAAAAACCCTAATTTTTGAGGTACATGCGGGTTGTGGTGAGCCAGAGCACGTACATATGTGGACTGAATGAGGACAGGGAGTGTACATTTGATGAAGACATGAAGACTTATGTGTGAGTCAGTGCCAGGCTCTTGAAGACTGAAGTAGGTTCCAGATCTGCATTCTATGGGCTCAAATCTGCCATAGAAATTCTAGTATGGTTACATTGTTTTCTTGATGGATACTATTGCTTGTTGTGTGGTGAATGCTTAAGGCATTCTTGGTATGGTTTTTGTGATTTGATTGTGTTGGTTGATGGAGTGAGCAACACTCTTATGATTCAGTGCTAATATGATTGCCATAGTATATTGATTGCTTATACATGATTGAGTAGAATTCATATTGTATGATTGAGGAACATGAGTAAGTTGTTGGAGATCTTGGATGTGTTGTGACTGGTTATGGATCAAAGTGGACAGTGATAGACATAAGAGAATGTAGTTGAAGGTTGCATAGGATCCGAGTTCATCTTAAAGAGAAAACCATACGTAAATCATAAGTGATACGTAGGTTGTAGTACAGACTGGTCGCATACATACACGAGTTGTACTACTGGTAGGGAATGTACATACATGTGTTGCACTACTGACAGGTCTCATACCTATTGACAGATTGATATCTATTGAGGATTGTTTCCTCATCTAAGTTGTTGTTGAGGGTGTAAGTTGATTCTTTCATTATAGAGTTGGTGCTCTTGTAGAGTTGTACTCTATTCAGTTGTTGTTGATAACCCAAGGATTGTAGTCCGTAATAAAAATAAAATTGTACATACATCTTGTGTTCTTTGTGTTCCTTGTGGTGATGATTTTTTGATGATGTATTGTTGATATATGTTGTTGATATATGTTCACATTTAACTGATTATAAATGAAAGAAAAAAGTAATGAGTTAATGGTGATTGCTAACTAATGAGTTCTATGTAAGAGGGAAGCTTTGGGAAAAAGATCCCTACATTGTTCACCCCCCCCCCCTAAGTGTAGTCGATGTGTCCAACAAAATGAATTCTGATAGTACCAAATTGAGGTTGGTGATTGTTGTCCCTTGACCAAGTTTGAGGATCCTTAGTCATGTTTGACCTATTTTTGGGACTTCAACAGGCTGTCGAAGGTGGAGCGCAAGATGAAGCAGAGATCGTGGGATCTCGGTCCCTTTTAGGGCCCTTTTTGGGATTTGGGATTATGTAATGAGTATGGGATGTCAGCCCATGGGTTTACCCATGCTTAGGCCTATTTTTTATGTATAAATAGATTTTAAGGCAATGTAGTGAGAAAGGAATGGTTAAGTGCTAGAGTTGGATCTGTGTGATCAAGAGTTGTAAGTGCTTTGTGCATATTGTGTGAGGCTTGCAAGGCTAGTGTAAGTAACTGTAACAGACTATGTGAAGGCTTGGTGCTATACCCTAGAAAGAAGAAGGAGGATCTATTAGAGTGTAAGAATCTTGACCAAATCTTCTACGGAGTAGAACTTGGATGCTATGTGCATGTAAGAATCTTGACCAAAGATAATAAAGAAGACAAAGAGTTGGTGGACATAGCCCCAGGGTGGGGGTGAACCACGTACATGTTTTGTTTCTTTTCTTTGTGCGATGTGTTGATGTGTTTATATTTTAATGTGCTTACTGATTCAATATATATGAATGGTATATATATATATATGTTAATCCTATGTTCTTAATAGTATGGATCTGACCTATGTGGATATGCTTAGTTCTTAAATACCTTAGATCTGAATGAATACTATGATACTCTGTAATTAGGGTTTAACTGCATTGTAACTAAGACTAGATATAGATGAAAGTTAACTGATGAGTGCTCTGTTAAGTGTTAGAATCACAGATCTTTGTCCCATTTAAGGTTGTAGGCATCTGATTCCTACAACCACCCCTGTCTCTACCTCAGGTGAGACTTCATCTACTTCGTAGGTGTTTCCGAAAGGGCCGGTAGTTAGGGTTTTGTTGGTGCGTTGTTGTAGTGTTGAACCCTGGGTCTACCCCTGTGCCAACAAATGGTTTCATTGTCGAGACCTAAAACTGTGATTGTTGGGAACTGAGGAAGAATAAGCTTTGTGAAAAGATCGAACCTGAAACTGTGATTGCTGGGAACTAAGGAAGAAGAAGCTTTGTACAAAGATCCGACCTGAAACTGTGATTGTTGGAACTGAGGAAGAAGAATCTTTATGAAAATATCTGACCTGAGACTGTGATTGTTGGGAACTAAAGAAAAAGAAACTTTGTGTGAAGATTTGACCTGAAATTGTGAAATCTTTGTGCATAGATATGTCGCTCTAGTGCGAAGTATTCTACTTGACCTATGAATCTATGTGCCAATAAGAAGGGTCAAATCTGAAGAAAAGAGGTAATATTTGCAAGCTCTGTGCTCTGATAAAGGTAAGAATAGTGAAAATTTTTAGATCTTGAATCTTTGTGCTCTACTGAAGATAAGATTAGTGGAAATTTTTGTTTCTAAAGTATGGATCTAGGTATGTTTGATAAGATTTGTCCTAGATTTAAAACTAGGGTATTGATAGATGAAAGAAGATTTGATATGAGTAGATCTAATAAGAATAGTGAAATATATGTTATACCTATGCATAGAGAGAATGTTTGGACTAACAAATGGATGTAGGATCCTAGAAGATTTTTTTGCAGGTTATCTACCATGATCCTAGTGCGCAGTACAGGAAAGGTTGGGGATCATTTAATAGAAAGAGAGGATTAACGCTTTGTTACAGTTGTAGAAAACCATGACATCTTGCTAAGGAATTCCCTGGAAGAAGACCTAGTTGCCTCTGTTGCAAAGCTTTGGACCATGAAGTTTTGGATTTCCCTAGAATGATTTCCAAGATTGAAAGGATGAATATGAGACAAGGAGACCATGAGAAGGGTCAATCAACTGAGATTATGAAAGAACCCCAGAAAGAATCAGAAAAAGTATTTCTATAGATGCAAGAAACCCTGAATGACCACTGACATATCATCTTATTAGAGATCTTCAAAGAAAAAGAATGCATTGAAGTAAGAATAGGAGACTTAGACATTGATTGTGTTCTAGATGAGGAAACACAGGTGAATATTATGACAGAAAGAACTTGGGAAATTCTAGGAAAGCCTACTATGATTCCTTCATTGGGAGGAATAGGATTATTCAGAGGAAAATTGTTAACCCTATGTGGAAGACTGACCCAGATATCTATGAGTGCTCATGGAACTTCGACAGAGGAAGAATTTGAAGTTTTTAAATTTATTGAGAACAACACTCCATTTGCTATGTTACTAGGAAAACCTTGGATTGAAGGAGATCGGGCCAAAAGGAAAGAAGAAGAAATATTAGAGAAGAAGAAGCAAGAATTAAAATATTTCATGACTAGGAGGATCACAAACTTGATTGAAGAACAAAAGAGCCAAGCAAAGCTATTTAAAATCAGAGACATGGATGTCGAAGTGGGAAGAACACTAGAAGACCCATAGAATACTGAAGTACCTATTCCAGATACAGATGAAGTATTACCCCTATTTCTAGGAAAGAATCTCAACAGCGTGAAGTTACTCTGCCAAAAGAAGATAAGAATCAGAATGGAAAAAGGAATACCAAGACGAAGCTCACTAGAAAGAAGGCATGAAAACTAAGTAAGAAGAGAACTAAGAACAAAAGGTTACAGAAAGTTTTAGAGGGAACTTCGCAAAAGGAAAATTTGAAAAATTGGAACTTCGTCGGGATATCAGAACAACGTCACATGACACTTCACCACAGTGATGCAATATAGTCATTGGGAACAGTATAACTGTTAGACCGACGGCCTAAATGGGTAGAAAGGAATTTATGATCATAAATTTCTCCACCAGACCATTGGGACTGCGCCATAATAGACAGAACTAAGTTATTGAAGGCTTCTCACCCATTGCAAGAGATTTGTTTCCAAGTTATCTATTTATCCCGTCGCGCCATGCAACAAGAAAACTTTTGTTAACAATGAATCTAAATTTGCAGACTAGTTGATTTCTCACATTGATTATCGAGCTATTTCCATCCATCCCATTGCATTGACTAGTTACTCTTCAAACCCGACATATTCAACCACGAGCGTGCATGTCGGAAAATCTTAGCACTGCAGAGAAAGTTTTCAAAGCAGTTATCATTGACCTAATGAATGAAAGAGTAATGTCTGAAAGAGAAATGTCTGCAAGTATTCAAGCATCATCAACGAGAGGAGTGCAAGCCTCTTCGTCGACTGCTCATGGAGCTGGATCATCTAGACCATCAGCAGAAAAGAGAACCAAACACAGAGATGACCTAGCAAATGTGAAGTTGATCCCGACCATATTTCCTAATTACATTTCGCCTCTGGCCAGCTTTGTGAGTCAATATAGCGTGCCAAGATATTTTGAGTACTCCATGGATACAACGTACCTCCCAAAGGGGATACGCGCAGTTCACGCGTAGCAGGACAATATCACAGTGTTGAAGTTCAGTGACTTCAACCTCGGAGATCGAAATAACTATAGCATGCTCACCCCGTACAAATACTTGACCAAGATGAAGTGGAATAACTCAAATATAATCCCCCAACCATGGATGATGAACCTCGCACAATCCACTCTGCTAAATGTAATGAAAATCCCACACTTCGGAAGGCACCAGAAATTGAACGTTTGTGTCAAGCTATTACTTTCATGTTACCATGGCAGTTACTTATGGCTAGACCGTTGTATTATATTCGATCCAACGATGATCCATAGGATCATTGGATTAAGTATGCAAGGACTCGACCTGTAGGATTTCTATCCAGGAAAAGCAACAAATCACGCACTAGCACAGAAGATCAAATATGCATACGACAATGTTGAAAAGGAGACACGAGGCTACAAGGTAGCCTCCATCTAGAATGGTGCAGTGCGCCTAGCCTTCCAGCTAATAGCTGAAAATTTAGTAAGGAAGAACAGACCTACGTAGGTTACAGGCTTTGTCATTGACCTCACAAGGAAGTGCATGGATGGCCTACATATGAACTGGGTGAAGTACCTAGTTAATAAGCTAGAACTAGAATGTTGCGAAGCATAGGATCAGGGCTACAAGTTTCACTTTATCTGGCTCCTGATCCTCATCGCCTTTGTTGCCTAGGAGATGATGGAAGGTGCGACCTTTCCGTATATTGAACCGTTTGAGCTACTTCATGTGAACTTCACCACACTCTAGTACTCGAGTGATATGAATGAGAAGTGGCAGTCGAACATTGTTTTTCATACATATTACCTTCATCTAAAGAGATCCATCGAAGTTGAACCTCGCATGACCCTGAAAACCCTACAGAGGTTTCGAGCCCTGATGAAGTTCTACGTAGATCAACACTTCATCTACATAACAGCGTGAGCCAATGAACATAAGGAGTAGCTTCAGTCATATTACAAACTCACGGAAGAAGACCTGAAGGAGATCACTATGGACTGGTCCACATACCTCCTTATTCCTGCAGACCCTGCAAAGATGTCTGACCCTGACAGCCCAGAGACCACACATAAAGAACATGATACACCTAGGCCCAGTAGAATGAAGAAGACCAAAGAGGTCCAATATTTAAGAAGTGCTTCAGGAAATACTACTTCAGTATCACCTAACTGAGGGGGTGATGATGAAGTAGAAGAGATAAATGACAAGGGAGATAAACAGAAGCAAGGTGAAGTAACACTGCCTAGAGACGAGGTTGATCCCCTGAAGAAGAGGAAGGTTTCTCCCCTGAAACCTTTTTCCCGAAATAAATCGAAATCCACCATGACCAAGATGAAGATTGTGGTTACTGTCGATGATTTTGACTTCATCATCGCAGCTCTAAATGATGCTTCATTGGAAATCATGGAGAAAAAAGAATCCAAGCAGGAGGAAATGTATGATAGAATTGAGGTCAAACTCTGAGGGGTACAACAAGCCCTTCAATCCAGTCACGTAGTCTCCATTGCACCCCTGCCATCAGTAGAACCAGAGTTGGGAGATGAGCCAACCCAACTCCACCGACTAGATAATGCGGTCAAAGATCACCTTCATTGTGCTCAAGAAGAAACAGAACAAGCCACCCAGGCCTTGAAGAAAGTGCAAGGAATAATCATAGAACAACGCAAAGTTGCAGAATAGGAGAAGGTTGCTCTCCAAGAAAATTTTGAAGAAGATAAAGTACAGATGCAGCAAGAAAAAGAATAGTTGCTCGCAGAGAAACTTGAAGTGAAGGAAGAATTCAATAGAGAACTCTGCTCTGTGACAGACTTAGAGACACAATAAGAAGACTGAGTCACGCATCAAGTAGAGTAGCTTGTAGAAGCTATCCAGTAGATACATCAATGAATAGTATACTTAGAGCTCCGCACAGTGCCCAACACTCCATAGAATCTAGAACTGAAGGCACTGGAGTCGCAGCTCCAAGAGGTGAAGTATCAAGCAGACACAATATAGGCACAGTTGAAGCCTCTACCAGTTGTGGAAAGAATTAAGCGATCCCAGGAGCAGCACACTGCCCAGTAGCGGGTCCACACTATTCAGAGAAAATTCATGGAAGTGACTCAGAGGCTCCAACCTATATAGGATAAGGCTTACCAGATGTTCACATATATCGAAGGATGAGGAGAAAAACTAGAGCAAGTCATCACTATAGCTAAACAACACCTAGAAGGACCTATCAAAGTAGCAGTCATACAAGAGTTTTCTGAACATGAGGTTGTGGAAAAATAACAAGTCGAAGCAGCTCGAGCCAAGCTCGAGTCTTTTGAAGTAGAACTAGTCAGATCAGAGTGACTCGGGATGAGTCACAGGTGAGTGTTGGGGGCCTGTTAACCCCTGACCAAGTTGTGAGGATCTTTGGTCATGTTTGACCTTTTTTGGGACTTCGACATGCTGTCAAAGGTGGAGCACAAGACGAAGCGGAGATCGCGGGATCTCGGCCCCTTTTAGGTCCCTTTTTGGGATTCGATATTATGTAATGGGTATGGGATGTTGACCCATGGGTTTACCCTTGCTTAGGCCTATTTTGTATGTATAAATAGATTATAAGGAGATCTAGTGAGAAATGAATGGCTAAGTGCTAGATTTGGATCTGTGTGATCAAGAGTTGTAAGTGCTTTGTGCATACTGTGTGAGGCTTGAAAGGCTAGTGCAAGTAACTCTAAGATATTGTGTGAAGGCTAGGTGTTATACTCTAGCGAGGAGAAGGAGGATTTGGTGGAGTGTGTGTAGATATCATGTCTTCTATGGAGTAGAACTTGGATGCCATGTTCCTATAAGAAGCTTGACCAAATATAATAAACAAGACAAAGAGTTGGTGGACGTAGCCCCAGGGTGGGGGTGAACCATGTACATGTTGTCTTGCTCTAATTTATGCAATGTGTTGATGTGTTTATACGTTAATGCACTTAGTGTTTCAATATAGATGAATGGTGGATAGATATGTTAATGCTATGTGCTAAATAGTATGGATCTGACCTACGTAGATATGCTTAGTGCTTAAATACCTTATATCTGAATGAATACTGTGATACTCTGTAATTAGGGTTTAATCGTGTTGTAACTAAAACTGGATATAGATGAATGTTAACTTTTGAGTGATCTATTAAGTGTTAGAATCACATATTTGTGTCCCAGCTAAGGTTGTAGACATCTTAGTCCTGTAACCACCCCTGCCTCTACCTTGGTTGAGACTTCATCTGCTTCATAGGTGTTGTCGAAAGGGTCAGTAGTTAGGGTTTTGTTGGTGCGTTATTGTAGCATTGAGCCCTAGGTCTACCCCTTGACCAAGTTTTGAGGATCCTTGGTCATGTTTGACCTATTTTTGGGACTTCAACAAGTTGTCGAAGGTGGAGTGCAAGATGAAGCTGAGATTGTGGGATCTCGGCCCCTTTTAGGGCCCTCTTTGGGATTCAGGATTATGTAATGGGTATTGGATGTCGCCCCATGGGTTTAACCATGCTTAGGCCTATTTTGTATGTATAAATAGATTCTAAGGTGATGTAGTGAGAAAGGAATGGATAAGTGCTAGAGTTGGATCTGTGTGATCAAGAGTTGTAAGTGCTTTGTGCATATTGTGTGAGGCTTGCAAGGCTAGTGCAATTAACTGTAAGAGACTATGTGAAGTCTTGGTTCTATACCCTAGTGAGAAGAAGGAGGATATGGTGGAGTGTGCACAGATATCTTGTCTTCTGTGGAGTAGAAATTGGATGCTATGTGCCTGTAAGAAGATTGACCAAAGATAATAAAGAAGACAAAGATTTGGTGGACGTAGCCTCAAGGTGGGGGTGAACCACGTACATGTTGGGTTTCTCTTCTTTGTGCAATGTGTTGATGTGTTTATATGTTAATGTGATTAGTGCTTCAATATAGATGAATGGTAGATAGATATGTTAATGCTATGTGCTTAATAGTATGGATATGACCTATGTGGATATGCTTAGTACTTAAATAACTTATATCTAAATGAATAATGTGATACTCTATAATTAGGGTTTAACCGTGTTGTAACTAAGACTAGATATAGATGAATGTTAACTAATGAGTTCTCGGTTAAGTGTTAGAATCACATATCTATGTCCCAGCTAAGGTTGCATACATATTAGTCCCGCAACCACCCCTGCCTCTACATCGGGTGAGACTTCATCTACTTCGTAGTTGTTTCCAAAAGGGCCGATAGTTAGGATTTTGTTGGTGTGTTGTTGTAGCGTTGAACCCTAGGTCTGCCCCTATGAAAACAGTTATTTTTTCAAATGTTTGAACCCTCTGCATGCTTCAAACCCTTGTTTTGATGGAGAGCGTACCTGCTATGATACCACTGATCCAGATATCAGGGGATGAGATCTGGATGGCTTGAATGTCGAGAGAGGAGAATCTTAGACATGCCAATATTGCATGAAAAGAAGCATGGAAAAAAATATGTAAATGGAGTACTCGGGAGGTGAGGCTCAAAGATGAGCCTCACCTCTAAAACTATTTACTAGTAAAACACTCAGAGCTAATTAATCTCACAATAAACAATAGAAAATATGAGAGAAACCAAAATGAGTAGCTTGATATTATGAGAAGTCTTTATAGGAATTTATATAGCATTACAAAATGGTCCATTGGACAAAGTAAAAAAAATCTCATTAAATGAGTCTTTATTATTAGTATAATAGATCTAACTACCCAACTAACTAAGTAGTGGAAAATAAAACCCGATACAATAATGGACAGATGTCATTAAATGAGTCTCTATTAGTATAATAATAGATCTAACTACCTAGCTAACTAAGTAGTGGAAAATAAAACCCAATGCAATAATGGATAGGTGAGACTCTCTTTGACCCATATGGGAAACATGTTAGCCCAATTAATTAATGAGGAGGTGGGCAACTTGTTAGCCCAATTAATTAATGAGGAGGTGGGAATCTCCTTGATCCACATGGACAATCTATTATATTTATATCTTTATGACTTTTTCATCCGAATTTAGACCATATACCCCCTAAAATTCGGATCATCTAGGGATCCAACCCCACAAAGAGCATAGTTTATTTTCAATTTCAAGCTCGTTAGAAAATGAAATTGATCATCGAGCATAGTTCTTTTCCTGTGTCAAGATCATTAAAAAAAATGAAACATACCCTTATGAGCATAGTTCTTTTCTTATTTCAAGTGCGTTAAAAAATGAAACAACCGCCTCTCTCATTGAGTCGAGTATTTCATAAGAAATCATCACTGAACCTTCATTTCATCTATCTATAGACTATAACATTTGATCTTGTTTCTTCCTTTGCTGAACATTTTCCTATTAGTAGACAACAATCTAATTTGGCATAGAAATTGGTGATGGGAGAAGAGTTGGCAGATGAAACAAATCTTGGGGGCATGTCTCCAGCCTTTAATCATCATTCTAGATTTAATTCGCTAGCTTCTCAAGATGGGGGCAAAGTACCAACCAACTACCTTTCGAATTTACATTGGTAAGTGTCGATCACAATTGGTTTTTAGTTTTAAGCTCATTAAAACATTGAAACCAGTTCTGAGCTTAGTTTCCTAGTTTCAAGTTCGCGAAAAAATGAAACCTACCCAAGCATTGTTTTACTTTGTTTCAAGCTTGTGTAAAAATAAAACCAATCTCGAACTTAGTATTTGTTCTTTCTCATGCTTGTAAATACATGAGGATATGTTACTGAGGTTAGTATTTGTTCTTTCTCGTGCTTGTAAATACATGAGAGTAGGTTACTGAGGTTATTCTTTGTTCTTTCTCACGCTCGCAAATACATGAGAATAGGTTACCGAGTATACTTTTATAACTTTTTTGGACTTGTAAAATCTATACGAAAAAATAAATCTTTAGAGTCTCCTTTACGCTATATTCAAACTATATAAATATGAAAATATTGTTGAGTGAGCTTGTTTCCTTTCACACTCATTAAAAGGTTAAAGAGGGAATCTTTCGAGTGATATTTTACCCCATTTTCGACCCCATTAGACTATTCATGAAAAAGGAACACCCTATCCATTATGGTTAGGAGAGTTCTCCTAGGTATCGTTTTATACTTTTTCGGACCCTAGGGACTAACTTCATGGAAAATTTCATTTTGGAGTCTTCTTTACGACCTTTTTAGACTCTCTAAACATGAAAAGACCATCGCGTTTACCTTCTTTGCACTCGTAAAACCAAACATTGAAGGACCCATCTAGGACCAAACCCCTTCTTCTTCAAGTTCGTTAAAAATATGTGGAGGACTCGTTGTTAGATGAGCTATATTGAGCATCTGGTATCCTCTTCAAGATCATAAAACTAGAAAGAGGTACTCACCAATCATGGTGGGGAATTTTTAGAGGGTTTTTTCCTCTTGTTATCTTCATTATCTGGTAGTTATTACTAATTTGAGTCTCCCTTGAACAATGCACATGTTCTATCATCATATATAAAACTTGGATCATCCATTATCTCTCATTGACCACCATTTCCATTGTGTTTCGTGTTCCAATGATAGGTCCATGACCAACATTATGGTCTGTTGAAATTACTAAGGCAACTAAGAGGGGGGGGTGAATCAGTTGTTACTATGCTTAAACAATATTAAGTCTATTAAGCCATTTTTAATATTTCATCAAGTGACCATCAATATTATACATAATATGAACAACATAAATAATGAGCATCAATCACACATAAGATATACACAGAGACATATTTTCATGAGGAAACCCATAAAGGGAGAAAACCTCTTCTTCTTCGAAATGATAGGCAGTCTTTTAAGTTCTATACATCATCTATGTTTGAGCACCAACTCAAAGTGAGGCTACTACCTCTGTTTTACAAGCTCCAACTTGTTGAGAGCAC
>SNQJ01S0006164.1:128033-140264 GCA_010110895.2 Picea sitchensis | reverse complement strand
AATTTCCAAATCATGATTGCCAATGGTGGTTCTATGAAATGTGGCGGGCGCTGTGAAAATGTGCGTCTCCAAATAGGTGACTACCACCTCAAATCCCATATGTTTGCTATTGACATGGGCAGTTGCGACATTGTGTTGGGTGTAGACTGGCTAAGGACTTTGGGTCTCATTCTCATGGATTTTCAGAACTTAACCATGCAATTCGACCAAGGAGGCCACCAATATAAATTTCAAGGCATCACTGCGGGTTCACCTGAGGTCATCAGTTCTCATCGCATGGAAAAACTGCTCAAAAAAGGTCATTCTGGTGTCATTGCCCAACTACATGCCATACAAGCCACAGAGACCCCACCAGTGCCCCAAGACCTCCAAGCCCTCCTTTATAAACATCAAACAGTATTTTCCACTCCCTAAGGACTCCCTCCTTCCCACGGTGTCCATGATCATTCCATTCCCCTTGTCCCAGGAAGCCTTCCCCCCAATATACGTCCATATCGCCACCCCTTTGCACAAAAAAATGAAATTGAAAAAATGGTCCAAGAACTCCTTCTTGTCGGAGTCATCCGTCCTAGTACGAGCCCTTACTCCTCTCTGGTCGTCATGGTACTGAAGAAAGAAGGTTCTTGGAGAATGTGTCATGACTTCCGTGCTCTCAACAAACTAACCATCAAAGACAAATTTCCCATTCCTATCATTGATGACCTCCTGGATGAATTGAGTGGCGCCCAATTCTTTACCAAACTTGATCTTCGCTCACGCTATCACCAGATACGTATGAAAGAGGCCAACATTCCCAAGATATCCTTTCGCACTCATGAGGGCCACTATGAGTTTTTGGTCATGCCCTTTGGTTTGTGTAACACCCCCTCCACCTTCCAGAGCCTCATGAACCATGTCTTCCGCCCTTTTCTCTGTCATTTTGTCTTAGTTTTCTTTGATGATATCCTCATATATAGAAAAACCTAGACCAACCATCTTACTCATGTGGATCAAGTTTTTCGCCTACTCTCTCAGCACCAGCTTTTCCTGAAGCAGTCCAAATGTGCTTTTGGTGCCTCAGAAGTAGAATACTTGGGTCATCTTGTGGGAAAGGATGGCGTCAAGGTGGACCCAAAAAATATTGAAGCTATGCAAGACTGGCTGCACCCAAAGACTCTCAAAATCTTGCGTGGATTTTTGGGCCTCATAGGGTATTATCGCAAGTTCGTTAATAACTATGGAAAGATTGCAGCACCTCTCACGGCTCTCCTCAAAAAGAACTCTTTCAATTGGACTCCAGCAGCTGCTCAAGCTTTTCAAACCTTGAAGACGAACATGTGCACCACTCTGGTTCTATCCCTTCCCGACTTCACCAAGACCTTTGTCTTGGAATGTGACGCCTCAGGGAAAGGAATCGGCGTTGTCCTTATGCAAGAGGGTCGCCCTTTGGCCTTCACTAGCAAGCAACTGTCTGAAAAGAATCTGGGAAAACCCATTTATGAAAAATAAATGTTGGTGATTATGAAAGTTGTTGAGTTGTGGTGTTCGTATCTCTTGGGGAAACGCTTCCAAATTAAGACCGACCATCAAATCCTCAAGTACTTTCTGGAACAACGCATTTCCTCCCAGGAACAACAAAAATGGGTGACTAAGCTCTTTGGATATGATTATGAGATCATTTATAGGAAGGGCAAAGACAATGTCGTGGCGGATGCACTGTCTCGGAAATATGAAGATGAAGGATCCCTTTTTTCTCTTTCCTTCATTGTACCCGATTGGCTCCAAGATGTGCACCAGGAATGGCTTCAAGATCCCAAAAGTTCGCATCTGATCCAGCAACTGCAGAACAAGGCTCCGGCTCCCCTAGGGTACTCCTGGCTCCAGGATGAGATTCGATACAAAGGTCGCTTGTATTTAAGTAAACAATCCAAGATCAAATCCACAGTGCTTTCTGAGCTTCATGCTACACCCACTGTAGGGCACTCAAGGTTCACCAAAACATATGACCGAGTCAAACGTTCTTTTTTTTGGGATGGTATGAAACAGGACATTCGTAAGTTTGTTGCTGAATGTGAGGTGTGTCAACGTAACAAGGGAGAAACAGTCAAATCTCTAGGCACCCTCCAACCACTTCTGATTCCCCCTACTATTTGGAAGGATATCTCTATGGAATTTATTACAGGCTTACCCAAATTAGGGAATAAATCAGTCATAATGGTGGTGGTGGATCGCCTTTCCAAGTATGCTCATTTTTGCGCTCTTCCCCACCCACTTACTGCATCCACGGTGGCTCAACTTTTCATGGACCAGGTCTTCAAGCTGCATGGCATGCCGCACTCTATTGTTTCTGATCGAGACCCAACTTTCACGAGCAATTTTTGGCAAGAATTGTTTAAGCTACAAGGCACATAATTGCATCTCAGCTCAGCTTATCATCCCCAAATGAATGGTCAAACGGAAGTTGTCAACAAGTGTTTGGAAACATATCTGAGGTGCTTTTCCTATGAAAAACAACACCAGTGGGCTCAATGGTTACCCCTCACCGAATGGTGGTACAACACTACATACCATAAAGCCACTTGCATGACTCCTTTTGAAGCAGTATATGGACAGAAGCCACCTTCAGTTCTTTCATACTTACCGGGTACCTCGAAGGTCCAGGCGGTTGACCAAACACTTACAGTCTGAGAGGATATCCTTTGTACCCTTAAACAAAACTTGGTCATGGCACAGAATAGAATGAAGCAGCAAGCAGATCAAGGTCACTCCAAACATCAATTTGCAGAAGGGGATCAGGTGTTTCTGAGACTGCAACCATATAAGAAAACTTCCCTCAAGGCCGAGCATTGTTAGAAGCTAGCACCCAAATTCTATGTCCCTTACACAGTTCTCAAGCGTGTGGGACAAGTCGCATATCATTTAGCTCTGCCCAGTCAGTCGAAGCTACATCCTGTTTTTCATGGTTCATGCTTGAAGAAGGTGATTGGAACCAGGTGCCAAATTCAAACCAACCTTCCAGAGTTAGTTGAAGAAGGATCCATTTGGTTGCAGCTAGAAGCAGTTTTGGACCATCATGAGTGTCGCCTGCGTCAAAGAACCATAAAGGAAGTGCTAGTACAGTGGAAAGATATGACTCCAGCAGATACCACTTGGGAACCAGCTACCATTCTGCAGCAATTTCCACATCTCAAGCCTTGAGGACAAGTTTGTTTTTAAGGGGGCGGACATGTTAAGGTCCTAACCCACACATAGGTAGATCAATGTATTTGGATGTAATAAAGGTCAATATTAATAAGGCCTTTCAATAAAATAGAATAATGCGGATGTAAGAAGACCTAATAGAAGTTGTTGCTTCTAGAAGGATCTTCCTCTAGATGCTTCTCTTAATAGACATATTTAGTATAAATAAGGGGCGAGGGTATGAGAACCCTAGCTTGGAGATTATTGTAACAGATCATTGCTCAACTGGAGGTTGCCCCCTCGAAGAGGCCTGTGAACATTGCTTTCTGAATCAAAGTGTTTTTTCCATTGCTATTGTGTATATCATTTCTGTGTATTGTGAAGATTATGTTGGATATTTTACTGTTATTCTGCCATTTCTAGCATTTTATTTCTATTCTGCATATTTTATATATCTGGTATCTTGCATATTATATGCCCCAAGAAGTGAATCTTCTTTTGATAAAAGATGCACTTACTTAGCTTAGCATATAATATGTGCTCTCTTAAAACTTGTAACACCATTCTTAAATGTTTCTCATGTTCCTATTTTGATTTATTATAGACGAGTATATCATCTAGGAACATAGTCACAAACTTTTCTAGGTATTCCATGAACAATCCATTCATCATACACATAAAAACTATTGGGGAATTCGATAGCCCAAATGACACTATTGTGAATTCATAATTCCCATATATTGTTCTGAATGTTGTCTTATTGATGTCTTCTTCCCTTATCCTTACTTTATGATAGCCTGATCTCAAGTCAATCTTTGAAAAGATTCTCGCACCTTTCAGCTGATCAAACAAATCATAAATTTTGGGTAAAGGATACTTATTCTTTATGGTAACCTTATTAAGTTTCCTGAAATCAATACACAACCTTAAGGTTCCAGCCTTATTCTTCACAAAAAGAACCGGGGCTCCCCAAGGTGACACACTTCGACGTATATATCCCTTTTTTAACAACTCTTCAAGCTACATTTGTAACTCCTTCAATTATAGTGTACCCATTATGTATGGTGTCTTGGACACTGGGGAAACTCCTGGTACCAAATCAATAGAGAAATCAATGTCTCTCTTGGGTGGCAACCCGAGAATTTATCTAAAAACATCTTCAAAATCCCTCAAGATCGGATGTTCTTTAATGCTTGCCATTTTATCTTTGGCTACCTCCTCCATATGGTCTGCAAATATTCGACATCCCTTCATGAATCTCTTCTTCAACTACATAGCTAAAATTTCTCTAACAACTACAACTCTTGGAATGCCTTGAATATTTCCTTGTTTCCCTTCCTCATTGAGACATGTGATGGTGTTGTTGTAATAGTCTAGGACAACATGATGTTTTTCCAACCAATCCATGTCAATTAGATAGTCAAATGAACCCAATGGTATGATGTTTACATCCACCTTCGTGTTGATTCCATTCATGTCTACTTGAATTGTTAACCAACTCATTGATTTTCCTCTTAGCCCCTGTGGATAACTGAACTAACCAGGATTTCCTATGCTTACTCCTTTTCAAGTGAAATATTTCAACAATGTTATCATTTATGTAACTATGGCTAGCTATATAATCAATTAACATTTCTATGGGATGGTTATCAATATTACCTTCCACTTCAGTCATGGGGGATTGGTATTATGCCTGCTTGTTTTCCAAGGCTGCATAAATCCTTGGCATACTTCCTCCCATGTCTTCCATTGTTTCAGCCTCTTGAATGTTGTAGACATTCCTCATTATTTCTCCTTTATTAGGGGAGTCCCTATATAAGTGATTCCCCTCATATCCCCAACATTGAACAAGTTGTTGCCTTGGCCTTTTCCCAAACAAATCTGCATTCTTTTGATCATTTTGGGATGTCTGGCATTGCTAATTTGCTTGGGAGTTATTTCTGAAAAAGGGTTGCTTGAAACCTTTCTACATTTGGTCCCTTTTCCCTTTCAACTTGTCGTTCCAAGACTTTTGGAAAACTAGCCTTCCTTTGCTTTGCTCATAAAGGTGCCTTGCTCTCCTTTTGGTTTCTTCCAAGTTCTTGGGGTTATAGTATTGAATCTTGTCACTATAGAAGGAGGGTAACCCACTTAGAAACCTCTAAATTTTAACCTTCTCATCCTTGATGAATTCAACAAACTTCAACAATTCAAAGAACCACTTTTCATATTCCTCGATTTTCATGGTTCCCAACTTGAATTCCAATAACTCTTTCATCTTTCTCTCATAGTAATGCTCGGACAAATATTTCTCTTGGAAATATCCTTTTAACTTCTTTCATGATATCCTTTTCTCATCAAGGTTTTTTTCTTGCTTGAGTTGATTCCACCACATGGTTTCCTTTCCTTGCAAGTGGTAGGTGGAAATCCTAGCTTCTACCCAGGATGGATAGTCATGCAGCTAGAAATATTTCTTCATTTCCAGTAGCCAAGCCTCTTCCTCTTATCCTTTCTTGTGATAACCATTGAAAGTAGGTGGCTTGCTTTCCTAATTTCACCTTGCAAGATGTCTACCTCAGGCCTTCTTCTTTTCCTCTAAAGAAGAAACACACTTGGGATTCTCTCTGGCCCTGAGGTTGCACGATTTCTCCTAGTGGACTGCCTTGGAGAATGATGGTGCATGCTCATGCTTCTTGAATGCCTATCATTTCCATGATCATCCCTTTTTCTATGGGATCTTGATGTTGATACTTGTCTAGAACTAGCTTCTTTCTTGGTGTCAGAATCTTTGTTAACTTGATTATGAAACATATTTAAGCTCTGAAGTATCTCTTCTTGAGCCTTTATAATCCTTTCAATATAAGCATTGTAACTCTGCACATCCATATGCATACTTCTCATAGTGACAGACCCTTTCCTATCTCTCCTTCAATTTGAATTTGTCTCAACACTCCCCATCCTGACATGTAGACCTATGACCTCTTCCCCATGGTTGTAAGATCCTTGAGAATCTTCCATAACTCCAGCCTCATATAGGGACTAAAGTCTCTTTCTATACTTCTTATTCTGCAAGAAATGTGCATGTAATAATTATTGTTAGAACATGCATATTATAAAACATTTTATTAATGAGAATACAAGTTACTTCTTCACTAATTTCTGAAGGACACATTTCACTAATTCAAATTTTGATTTTCTTGATGCATTCCTCCCATAAACAAATTTCCAACAACTGAAAACTTTCCCAAAATCGAGCTATGGTTTGAAAGTTATAACCCTCCGAAGTTCTTGTATAGGTCTACAACATATCCGAAGATATGAAGTCCCAAATTCTCCTTCGTTGATCTATCTTAATGGATTCATCATGGATCTAAGTCATATTTCTTCTTCATACCTTCCATGACCCCACCACCAACACTTAGTTTCTTTTTCCTTTGCGGACTCACAGACTTATAAACTTGTAACCTTATTTCATAAGTTCATCTAGAAAGTCTCAACACTTTTTCATTTTTCCACTTCTTCTGACTCGTGGACTCGCAAAATCGCAAACTCACAATCTTGTAACTTTTCTTTCATAAGTCCATTCGAAAAGTCTCAACACTTAGTCATTTTTCCACTTCTTCGGACTTGCGGACTCACGAAATCACAGACTCACAATCTTGTAAACTTTCTTTGACAAGTCCATCCGAAAAGTCTCAACACTTAGTCATTTTTCCACTTCTTCAAACTCGTGAACTTGCGGACTCATAGACTCGCAAACTCACTAAATCACAATAAGTCCCAACACTTAGCCATTTTCCCACTTATTTAGACTCATGGACTCACAGACTCACAATATTGTAACCTTTATTTCATAATTCCATCCAAATAGTCTCAACACTTAGTCATTTTTCCACTTATTAAGACTCACGGACTTGCGGACTCACAAACTCATAATCTTGTAACCTTTCTTTCATAATTTCACTCGAAAAGTCTCAACACTTAGTCATTTTTCCACTTCTTTGGACTCGCAAACTCACAGACTCACAATAAGTCTTAACACTTAGCCATTTTTCCACTTCTTCAGACTCGTGGACTCACATACTCACAATCTTGTAGCCTTTATTTCATAAGTTTGTTCGAATAGTCTCAACACTTAGTCATTTTTTCACTTCTTCGCACTTGTAGACTCATGAACTCACAATATTTTAACCTTTCTTTCATAATTCCATCCAAATAGTCTTAACTCTTATTCATTTTTCCACTTCTTTGGACTTGCGGACTCGCAGAATCACAGACTCACAATCTTGGACAAACTTCCAAGATCTTACCGCAATTTCGTGGGAATGATAGTTGGTCTGCCACATGGCTCCACATCACCTGCCAACTATAATCATGTCTAATATGTACCTACCACCGTGGAAACACCCGTATTTATTCTACCACATCACCTGACATGTGGCCTCCATTCCATGCTGAAATCATCATACGTATAATACCCAAATTTTTCCGATTTGCTTATTTTATAAATTTCCAAAGGGGCTCAATTATTCACATTTCCATTGAAATTCCTCTCAATGTTACTGTAGTAATTTCAACACATGAATTTCAAAAATCCTTTTTTCATCATTCTGTCAAAACATTTACATGCATATTCTGTAATTTTCACTTATGTGCTCCACTAATTGTCCCATCCAAGCTCAATGTTGAAAACTTGGCTCTGATACAAATTTGTAACATACCCATCCACCAAACCTGGGTCACATTACGCAAAAAATCTCTTGTCATCAACTCTGATACCATTTTAGTATCATACCTAGCCTCCAACTAAGCTACAATATGTGAAAAATACACACAACACAAAACTTCAGCTAATTAAGGAAATTATTTTACTGTTAGCCGATTTCCTGTAGCTTATAGCTACGAATTAAAATAGATTTAGCTATTGTCTTTAACCACAAAAAGAAGCATCTACAACATGCTAATAATCAACATGAATTGCAGCTAAACAACTCATTATAGAAACATAGAAATCACTTCCAAATACACAGAGTTCATGCACAACAATTAAATACATGATTTAACATAACAACAAGATAAAACACTTATATCTTTGCAACAGTTGTGCAACTAGCTGCTTGGGACAGACGTTCCCCCAACCATAGACTGACTATTCCAAATCTCAATAACTATTCACCCACGAGTTGAGGCTAGAAATCCAAAAAAGAGGGTGGTCTCTCATAGTCCACTCACAACTCATAAAACTCTCAACCCAACTGATATTTTCCTACAACTATTCCTATTTCTCCATCAACTCTCTTCCTCTTGACCTGTCCAACCCAAGGAATGCACCATTATTTTATCAATGTTAACCCAAGGCATGTACCATCTGTTTATCAAGGATAACCTAATGAATGATCCATTCATTTATCAAGGTCTCTCTGGCACAGAAAACTAGGAATCTCTCAGCTGGGAACTCAAGGGAAACTGTTGCTAGGAAAACTATCAGTAAACCAACAACAACACTTGTTGTTCTAGTGCCTCACCCAGGAGTTCACTCTTCAGGCCTGACAAACTAGATTTTAAGTTCTCTAGCTCCAATCTTCTCCAATTACGCTCCAACTTTCTCTAGAATTATACCTTCATGGCTACATCGACTTCCAACTTTGTTTTATTTCTCTCTGTCCCCCTTCCCATGCACAAACTTGAATAACTGAAAAACTGCCCCCCAACTATAGTGATTTCCTCTCTTTGGCTTACCTTTCTTGACTCACACTATTCCCAAATATGATTGTACTGAACCCCCATGTTCCCAATAATGTTGTGATGTGACCACTCACACCCACCCTCTTACATGTATTCAATGATAAGCTTTTGGAACACTCAATCAAAAAAGGGAAGGTTCATATACAATTAACAATTTAGGAAAATGGTTTAAATCATTATACATGGACAATTTTCCCTTGGACCCCTCTTGGATGTTATCCTATACATTCCCCTCTCTTATGGATTAATTCAACCCCCATATCTTGTCCAAGCTGGCATAACATTTTATTATTAAAACATTGAAATACAATTCACGTATTACATCGCCTGCCCGTAGCCACATATTATATATACATAGGCATTAATCAAACTGGGGATTATAATGGGGATGTTACAAGATTTATACCTCTTCAAAGGTGTTACACATTCTTTTCTTCACCCCTATGACCATTAATGATTTAAACCTATCCTTTGTCTTTAAAAGGATCAATGGCCTTAATCCCTGAAGAAGAATGAAGATACATTTTCCCAGAGAAATGAAATTATACTTTTCCTTTGTCAAACACCTTATAAAAAGGGATCATCGCACCTTAATTAGTGTTAAGGGTGTGAATATATAGGATCATCGTAGTTTGCACCACAGTGGCCTATGACGTCATCATAGTTTTCTCAGTGTTATGGGTGTGACGATTTTCGTACGAAGGAAAAAGAGGAATTTCTCAAAAGTTCTAGAAGAGAAGCTTCGAGGGTGAGGTGGCCTTTGATCGGTTTGGATCTAAGTCGCATCCCTGATCTCATGGGATCATCCTAACCTCCTCACCCTATCCATTTTAGCATATTAAAGGAGAGGAGTTCTCATGGGAAAAGTTATTTGTCTAGAGCTTGAAAGTTAGCTTTTGGAGTTGGAAAGTTCTTGAGTTTTGTAGCTTGGAGTTTTTGGAGCTTGTGTGTTGCCTTTGAGCTTTGCTTTGTCAAGATAGACTGTTGATCTTAGAATCCATGGAGTAGAAGTGTGTGGGAATAAAGGAACTCTTGGAAGGGACCTTACAACATCAAGGCATTGGTTGTATTCTCCTTTTCATATTCTTTAATACAGTGATATATTTCTTTCCCATAAAATTGGTCTTATTTTATTATATGACTCCTTGATCACCTACATAGGTTTTGTTGAGTATACGTTGTTTCTTTCACTTATTTGGCTTATGTCTTGTTATAGGTTCAACATCCCATAAGCCTTGGAACGGAGCAAGGATAACACTAGCRAGGACAAACGACATTTAAAAGGTATGTCATTTATCTCTTGTTAGTTAGTATGCTTGATAATTAAAACTTAGGGAAAGTTTTATATTCTGTCTTGTTTTGTTCTAGTTTTGGGGTGAAACTAGGGAGATCTGTTTGTGTCCACACTTATCGATATGTTCGATAACTAAATTGGCGACCATATTGGGGAACATATTTTTTTCCTAGTTTGTCTTTCTTTCTTTCTTGAATTGCCTGGGTTTTGTTTTCTAAGTCACTAGGAGAGCCAAATGAACTCTTTGATTATTTAAATTCACTGGAAAACCTTCATGCTTTTTATTTTTTCCTTTTTTCCTTTGATCGTCGCACCCTTCTTGTAGAGACAGTGAAACGATCTAGGATCGATGCATCCTGCCTTTAGACACAGTGCGACATCATCACACTATATTGTTCTCTGGCCCGCGATCATCTAGGATCGTCGCACTGTGTTGGTTGGTAGCCTGCAACGATTTTGTGAAATTTTTTAGTTTTTGATGGTTTTCCTTGCCCAGATCTATGATAAGTGTTTGGGGTGATTTTCTAGGTCTGATTATAGTCTACTTGGAAACTTTGAATATATTTTAGCCATATTTTCTTTGTTTTAGCTTGTTTTCTTTTGAAATATCTTATCTCTTGCTTTGAGTGTCTTTCAGTTACAAAGCATTGTTTTTATTTAGAATTGTTTAGTGAAAGAACACTTATTTTTCTAGATAGTCCGTGTTAAAAGAGAAAACTTGTTTGGGTTGATTAATTTTATAGAGATTTGCTATTGCTTTTAGCTATCTTTGAAAACAAAAAAAATTAATTTCTTGCTTTGCATTAGATTGGGGGCATCATTGCATTTGAAGTAGTGAAATTGCATGGTTTTTGGCATTTTTGGTCTTGAATTCTTAAATCGTGTATTGGTGTACAGTCTCTTTGACCCATTTCTTGAAGTTCTTGATATTGATGAGTTTAATAAAACTTTGGTACATTGTGCATCTGGGAATGAGAAATGTTTTCTCCTTCTCGTAGTATAACTTTCATTGAATTGAAATATTTGCATTCTCATTTCTTTGCATTGTTTAGAGTCGGTCAAAACATCATTTAGTCCATGCCATTCTCCTCTTGAGTAAATAACAACCTTAAAATAAAGCGCTTATAAAAATTGATTAGACATTTTTATATCAAACCTACATTATCTTAGGGTGTAGGGATTTGGAATAGGTTGTAAGGCACACTCTCCAAAGCATCAAAACACACAATAGTATCTTGTGATAGGGAGAGTTAAAATCCACTTGCTACATTTTGTCCTGGGAAGCCCTTCTAACACAAGGGTAAATCATGAGGTCACATTAGGACTGGCAGAGTTACTCACCCTACTTTGTTAGTCTTGGTGTAGAGATTGGGCATATTATTGGGAGTCACTTGAGAAGAAAATCTTGTGGGGACCTTCTTGAGTTGATTTCGGGCTAGATACCCTACCTTTTCACATGAATCGGACTGTCGATTGTTTCCCTAGTCATCATTGTCATAATTGGTAACCTTAGTAACCTATCACTTTAGGGTCTTTACATGAGGTGACTGTGGAGGGGCAAGTCTTCACGGTACTTGGAATCGACATTGGCCAAACTCACTTAGGCTCCTTGGATGGTATACCCACGATTATGTGTGGAAGATTGCACCATGGTGTAAGTCCATTAAGTAGGTTGTCAACATAACTTTTCCACTGTTAAGAACCTGAATAGATCTACAAATATAATCACCACAAATATTGAATACACAATAGATCCATAAATAAATATAGAAGAAACCACACTTTATTATTACCATCAAACCCTTGAGGTAGGGTAACACCATATATTAATCCTTATGGAAGGATAAAACTCCTCAAGCAATCCTTACTTGTACAATCACAATATTCTTCACTATGTTTCATTACATTGCTTACACTTCTTTATATAACTCTCCCTATCTCCTAGGAACCTTCTAGAGAGCCTTCTCACATTTATTACATCCAACTACCATAGTGGGCCTTTATTAATATAGTGGACCTAGTCCACCTTACATTGAATGACCACATTCCCATAT
>SNQJ01S0006164.1:100219-125083 GCA_010110895.2 Picea sitchensis | reverse complement strand
GACTTCCACTAATAACACATAACTACATTCCCATTGGGTACCTCCCTAGGTACCCCATATTACCTCCCTAGGTATACTACACATCCCATGCCAGAAGACCAGTGATGCAACACATGTTGCAAATCTGTTTTTCAGAGAAATTGTGAGACTTCACAGTCTACCCAAGAGCATTGTCTCAGACAGAGACACAAAATTTGTTGGTCACTTTTGGAGGACGTTTTGGAAGAATATGGGGATAGATTTTTCCTTCAGTTCAGCTTATCACCCTTAGATAGATGGGTAGACTGAGGTGGTAAATAGAAGTTCAGGGAACTTATTGAGAAGTCTGGTTACTGAACACCATAACCAGTGGGATCAGATTCTACCACAAGTAGAATTTGCATACAATGACTCACCAAATAGAATCACTAGAAGGAGACCATTCCAAATACTCTATGGGATGCAACCCAGGGGAGTGTCTGAGTTGTGAGACTTGGAACAGGGAGAGATCAAAAGCGTTGGAGTAGAGGATTTTGTTGTTGAAATGCATAAACTTCATAGTCAGATCAGAGAACAATTACATATTTCTAACTAGAAATACAAGCACAGAGTTGATCAACATCGCAGGGAACTTCAATTTGAAGTAGGAGATCAGGTTTTAGCACATCTTAGGAAGGAAAGCTTCCCTAGGGAAACATATAACAAATTGAATATGAAGAAGATAGGACCCTGTAAGACTTTGAGGAAGTTTGATGCAAACTCCTATGAGATCGAGCTGCCAGATGGTGTGGGAATTTTTCCATATTCAATGTCTTAGACCTGTATCCTTACATGAAAGATGACACAGAAGGGTAAGAAGCTCAAGGAAAAATCCAGTGGGAGAAATAGATGCCTGCGGCAGAGAAGCTACAGATAGATAAGATTATGGATCAGAGGATTGGCAAGAAGACCAAGAGGAAGATTTATTTTGAGTATCTGGTCAAATGGAAATGACGCCCAATAGAAGATGCCAGTTGGGAAAATGAAGTTGTTATCCAGAAGCAGGGAAAGTCAGTATAGGATATCATGGACATGAGTCCATGAATTTTTTTCAAGGGGAGTATGATGCAGGAGCATCGTTAGCAAGCGCACAGAGGCAGAACCACTCAACATGTGAGAGTTCTTCCAAAGCTTATGCATGGGAAGTTACAATCGATTTCAAAATCTGCCTTCACTCGGTGTTGGGATTTACCTTTGGAGGCACGCTTGAACTAGTGCCAAATTTTATGCTTTGAGGCAAGTTTTGAAATCGTAAATACAACAGGAGTTTCCACTATGGCTCTAGAATGTGATTGATGAATTTTAGAGTAGGTAAGTAGCCAAGGGAAACCCTAGAAATTATTTTGAGTTAAGTAGAAGTTTGTATGCCTAGTTGGAGGGGGCTGTAAAACAGAGAGAAATTAGTTGTAAGAGAGAACTGTGAGTTAGCATGAGATCTTAGTTTTTTGAGTTATTGTAATTTTGAATGTATTATGTAGCCATTGGGAATTTGTAAATATAACAAAAGGAAATTTCATCCAAATGCATGGTGTGTGGACTATGTGTGTTTTCCTGTCAATTCTGTTTTCATGAACAAGTGGATGGAACTGTAAATTTTTTTCAGTTTCAATTGTTTCTCTTCATTGGAATATTTGCAAGGTGTGCATTGAGCCAGAGAGGAACATAAGGAAATCAAGAGGAATTTCTTAGAAATAAATACCGTGGATCTGAGTTATTGAAATCCCTCAGATGCAAGGAGTGTGCGGGAAATAGAAGTCTAAACCAGACAAAGCTCAGGAGGGACAACACTTTGGAAGACTTATAAAATCTTCTAAGTCTGAAGCAAGTAAAAGCTCAGGAGGAAGAACGTCGTTGAGCATTGGATCATGGTGGAGAATCCCACAGACCATTTGATTTGAGGTAGGAGCGCAGGCTTTAACCCTATGTAGATCTAGGAGGGTAGATCTCAAAGATTTGAACGGACGGTGGAGAGTCCTCGAGGAGAAATGTTGAAACCCTGCAAGTTGTTGGATAAGGTGGAGGAATAGAGGTCCTTGTCTCCCAAACCACGAATCGCAAAATAGTGAAATAGTGAGGCTGATCATGGACTGTAGATCCTAGGGATTATTGTGAGCCATTGACGTCAAGATATTTCAGCATTTCGGAAACCAGGGATTCCTGAATCACGATTCACGAAAGGCAGGAAGGATAAGGGTGTGATCACTTCTCTTGGTCAAGTACTGTGGGAGCTCAAGCTTGGCACTTGGAAAATTCAACTGAGAATTTGTGGGGGAACCTGTGTGTTCATTCGAAGGGTTCCAGTTTGCAACCAGAAGAGCCATTTCAACTCCATAACCAGAAGATCCCGACCGAGAGGCTGCACATCCCTCAAGAGAGATAGGCGGTTTGCATCAGCCAACCTTTTATGTCTTCCAACATCTTTATATCGTCATCAACAACAAAATCCACCACCATCAGTTTGGTCCTATGTCAGAGATGTTTCTTACTCAATGAGGTAATTTGTCAAAGTATCATGGTATGTGTCACTTTGATCATCAAAACCATTGAATGTATGCATATGATTCCTTTTATTTCTAACGACTACATGGATCTTACACTTTCCCACTTGACCATGTTTGGGGGGATTGACAGGGTGCCCTAGTAAGCCTTTGTTTGTAGGTTTTGGTTAGCCACTGGGGGGATCTCTAAAAATCCATCATCCTCTCCCTTCACAACACCACTTTTACATCTTGTTTGATGTTCACGTTCCCATTCCGCTTGTCTGGGCACTGGGTTGACCTATTTTTAGGACTGCACCTTACCTATTCGGAAGAAGGGACTAAAGGCCCAGAAGATAAAAGAAACCTGGTAAAAGATAAAATCCTAAGAGTAAAACCTCAATATGCTTCACCCAGGGATCCTCGAGAAAAAAATAAAAGGATTCTCAACAAGAAACAAAAGGGACCCTAAAAAGAAATATTAAAACAAGACCTAACCAGAGGATAGGGGGTCTCATCACGAGTCAAACTATTAGGTCCATGGGTACCTAGCAGTATGACATTGCCACCAGATGGTTACCACACCAGGGAAGTGACCTTTGGTTTCATGGCCAAGGGAAATGGGGTCTCATCACAAGTCAACCTTATCATTTTTCTTAAAGTACTTGTGGGTAATGTTTTCACCAATGGTCACCACACAAGGGTAGTGTCCCCTGATTAGCTCTTGAACAAAAGAAAATAAAAAGCAATAAAAGATAAAATAACAAAAAGAACAAAAGGAAAGAATGGTCTTGGAAAGAATTCATCGATGATAGGTGCATCTCGACTTTTAACAAAGGCACCCACGTGTAACATTTTTTCATCCTTGGCCTTAATTGCACCCACCTTCTTGGACATCCCTTGACCACATCACTTGGATGAGGTCTCTTCTGGGAACTTTCCTTTTCCAATGGACACTAGCCTAATAGGATGCCTTGTCCTTTTCTCCAGACTTGTATTGTAGGCTTTTATAACGTCTTTGAGTTATTAACTGATGTATTAGGGGTTTTATGAACATGTTTGATAATATTGATGATTAGATGTGATTTACATTTCTATGATTCCTGTGACTAATGAGCCCATGGAGGGCATATCTTTTGATGTGCAGGACCATGCCCAATGGAAAAGTACCATTTTGGACCTATACACATGGGGAGATAATCAGTTTGGACCTCCATGGGGCTGAAGAGATCATCAAGTGGATTTTGAGACCCCATCAGGGGGAAGAGATAGGATGGAGATGGATCAGGGGATTTGCACCAGAGAAGAATAAGACGTTCCACCAGAGGCACTTTGGCAGAGCATGACCTAGGGGGATTGACCCTCTTTCAGAGGAACGTTTTCCATGGAAGGCCTAGGAAATCACCCTTGATGACCATGAAATCATCCCACCTATTGGATATCTTGGGAGGCAAACTGGGCAGTATTCGCACGTGTGGCATGTTGGAGAAGCCCAAGGAGGGCTAACGGTTTGCTCCAAGATGTTTCATTTTCCCTGAAAGGGGATAACATCTCCTTTGGAGGGGATGGATGTCTCTTTTCATCTTGATTAGGGTTTTAATTTAACATTTTAATGTAAAACAAAATGAATTTTGTATTTTGGCCTTCTCATCCTTTTACATGACCTAAAATGTAAATTTAGGTCATGATACTGTATAAATGAAGGATTTTCACCTTCATTTTTTGGGATCACAACTTACTCACTCCATAAGGAGGTCTGAAATTTGTGCCCTCTCTTGGGTTATTGGTTGATTTAGTGATGTGCACTTGTTGAAGGAGGATTATTTTGGCATGTTTTGGCTTTTCTCTTAATGGAAGGTGTTACAACTAGGGTTTGCATTACTTCTTCTTGGTGAATTGTAAGTATTTTTTTGGAAAAAATTCTGAATGAATGGTTGTAGTTTAATTTCTTACATATATTTATGATTTTGCAGAACAAAACCCTAGGTGACAAGCACAAAAGTAGGTCCTTGTCTCATGTCCCCACTGAGAGAAATTTTTCAGCAATTGATTGAAGAAGAAGAGAGCCTTATCGTTGCTACACTCTGTTTCTCTCTCCATTTATTGCTAGTTGTACTATCTATAACATAAGAAGAGAGAGACCCCTTAAGCCTAGGTCTACTACACTTTGGGCTAATTTTTCCAAGGTTTTATGAAAGAGCCTTGTTGTAGCAACACTCTTCATCATCAAACAGTCTAGTATTTGTTTTATGCTTCACTTTTTAGCTAGTCATTTTTCCATTGAGTTAAGGAAGGAGAAGAGATCACAAATGCCTAGTTCACCTACATCGAAGTGACCTTCTGTCCACTAGGGTTTCAACTATGGGCCTTGCTTCAGAAACACCTCAAATCCTTTCTCTATATTCCTTAGTCGTTGCCTCCTTTATCTATTGTGTTCTTCACCTTTTGACTCCATTAACCCTAAGGCACTGATCTAAATACCTCTTGCGTTGAAGTGAATTTGATAAAAAAAACTCTCAATAATTTGAACAAAACACTAACTATTCTAACCCTAGCCTAAGATTAACTCTACTAACTAATTTTTTTTGTCATCCTTTTTTTATTATCATCACTGTGAAGCTATCATTTTTCTTATAAGAATGTGAAAGGTTATTTAAGGCATTGTTTAAATAAAGTGTTGATTATTATATTGAATGCCATGTCCTTTAAGAATTTATTGAAGAAGTGATATTGTACATCGTTGTTATTTTATAAGCATCGACTTTGTCAATATTTATTTATCAATAGATTATATCTCAGATAGTCATTAATTATATGAAGTACTAACCAAGCAAGAAAGCTTGCACATGCAGTTTTATTGGTGCTTTGTTCTCAGGCAAGGATACTTCTTGATTATTACTTCTGCTTATATTTATTGGCTATAAGCAAGACTATCTACTAGGTGGTGACTTGTGAGGGGGGAATTTATCTCTTAAACTTCAAACCTTTGCCTTCTCAAAACCCCAGGTCACCGGGGACGTCTCCCCTGGGCCTTACCTCCATAAAGAGAAAGAACCATCCCATTGTGGTGACATTGGCAGGGATTGGTTCATGTTGCACTAGTTTGACCTTCAAACCTCAAGATTTTATCCTTGATACAAACTGTGTGATAACATTTTGGTGTCATTTCCAGGGAACACTGAGTCAATTCTCCTCAAAGACGACATTTTTTCAGTAAGCCTTGCCTCTAGAGTTTTATCTTAGAATCTTACCTAACGACTCCACTTAGGATGTTTTCCCTTATCTTTTGATAGTTTCAAGAAAACTATCTGGCGACTCCACTGATGACAAAGACAACAATGACTTCACAATGGGAACTTAGGAACTACAAGCCTTTATATATGAGTAACATCCCAGGGTATCCTCAAAAAATTCCCTTTGACTACATAAATTTGCTCCTTGGATTCACTGGTGGATATAGAGAGAGAGCTAACTATCACATGGGAAATTTCTAGAACTCCTTCCTATCCCACCCTATTGATGATTATGCTAAAGAAGTGGTCATGAAACTTTTCTCTGCCACTCTTTATTGCAATGTTAAAGAATGATATGATAACCTCCCTAATGCCAGCATTACAACTATGGAGCAATTTGAGCAAACCTTTCTCGATAGATGAGGTATCCAGCTAGAAGACATCCTAGTACTATTAAATAAACTTGAGCATATAACAAAAGCTAAGTATGAAAATTTAAGAGATTTCCATAATATATTTGAGAACAAGTTGTATAAAATTCCTGAAGGACACCATCCAGAGGAGAGATACCGTGTCCATCTCTTTACTCATGAACTTTTGGGATATATGAGTTTTCCCCTTGATAAGAGAGCCCCAAGGGCACTCAATGAAGCCTACAATATGGCTGCAATGATTGAGGAGAATATCTCCTTTTCTGAGATAAGATGCCTCTTTACCTCAGGTACTCTCAATAGGGAGATTTTTTTTTCCCTTGAGAACTTCATTGTTGATTTACAAAAGGAACGAAAACAAACCACAAGTCAACAAGGGATTGTTGAAGACACAGTTGAGGAGTTGGAACCCAATGAAAAAGTATCAACATTCTCTCTTCCACTTGATGAAGTGATTTTCAATCCTTCTCCACCTGCACAACAACAACACGATAAGGTTAGTTTCTTTCCTTTTCAGGATTTTGATGATACCTTGTTTCATGATTCAGAGAGTGATGGAGAAATGGAATCCCCGAACAAAGAGCATCTTCCTTGCTACATAACCAAAGATGAAGGGGCTACTCATGAGGATAAGACATTAATTCATGTTAAATATACCCAAGTCCTCGAAGCTCCTACACAATAAGAAAAAATAAGTTACCCTCCTCTCCAAGATTTCGGTAATTGTCTACTTTATGATTTGGGAAACGAGGAGAAAATGGGTAAGATTTTGAATGTTTTGAACCGTCCATGTTATGATGTTGATACTGACATAGTTGGTTTTGATGATTTTATACATGTTGGAAGACATAGGTGGGATGCATATATTTATGATACGGATCCCATCTATGACACAAGGAGTCATCTCCAAGTGTTTCCTTTTCAATTATAACAACGAGTTCTTGACCAGTGGCATCAAGGAGATGATATTTTTGTCAATGTTCCCCAAACACCCACGGTTCACCAAGTATAGTATTTGCCTGATGATTTTCAGTATTAACTTAATGCCTTTGATTAATAATCCTTTGAGCACTTAGATTTACCCTATGAAAATGACTATCAACCACCACTGTGCTCATATTTTAATAGGAGTAAGAACATTGTTTCCCTAAAGAAGAATTCTCGTGACCTTTTTCTCCTACCACCTATTATTACTTTTCCTTGTTGTTTAATTAAAGGTGTTGTTGGGAAGTATATCTTTTACATTGAGTTTCCTCTGAGGAAAACCCTAGAATACAAGGTTTGGTTTAAAACTAAAAGTTCAATTCTATCTTTTCCATGTTTCAACTCTCCCTTAATAGTTTCCCAGTCATCCGCTAGATCCTTGTCAGTCCCTTCAGAGTGTGAAGATGTCCTAGGTGGCTAGTTTGCAGACTTATTTGGTCAGTGTTCTGAACCTTTCATTTCTCATGACCCCTTCCTGAATTGGATTGGTCACTTTCATTAGAGATTAACGTGGCATGATTTTATCCCTCCCACCCTCCTCCACGAGTTATACTTTGTGATCTCCGATGATATGATATATATTATAACCCATGTCATTTTTGTGCTTGATTTATCACTATTTTGGTTTATGATGAAGCAAAAAGGCAGGTATTGTGGGACATTGCTTGATTGCCTTCACTGGTTGTTTGACTACACCCAACATCCATCCAACGGGTAAGTGCATGTAAGTGTTTTTATTTACATTCACATTTATTGATTATTTTAATTCAGTCTATATCTATATCTATCTATGTTGGGGTGGCATTACCACCCCAATTTTGTTACTGATGCTTCTACTTGAGATCGAGTAGGTCAGTAGGTTATGCCAGATATGTTGAGGTTATCATGCACTCTACGGTGAGCACATGTCCCTGGGTTGGAGCCATATGTTATGCCCCACTTTAAGGGATAGCTAGGAGATCATGTCTTGAGGCCCATAGGTCCTAGACATGGAGTGTCGAGAGCAAGATTGACTTTAGCATGGCCCTGGAGGGCCCACCTTTTCCTTCTTCCAACATCTTTATCTTGTCAGTAGCAGCAACATCCACCACCATCGTCTTGGTCCTGTGTCAGAGATGGTTCTTGCTCCATGAGTTAATTATTCTAGGTATCATGGTATGTGTCACTTTGATCATCAAAACCATTGAATTTATGCATCTAATTCCTTTATTTCTAATGAATTTTTGGATCTTACACATGCCCACTTGACCATGTTTGTGGGGTTTGACAGGGTGCCCTAGTAAACCTGTGTCTGTAGGTTTTGGTTAGCCACTGAGGGGATCTCTAACAATCCATCATCCTCTCCCTTCATAGCACCACTTTTCCATCTTATTTCCCACTCACCTTCCCATTCCACTTGTCCAGGCACTAGGTTAACCTATTTTTAGGACTGCACCTTATATAGTGGAAAGAAGGGGCTAAAGGCATAGAAGGTAAAAGCAAGCAGGTAAAAGATAAAATTCTAAGAATAAAACCTCAAGATGCTTTGCACAGGGATCCCTGGGAAAGAAATAAAAGGATTCTGAGCAAGAAGAAAGAGGGACCGTAAAAACAAAATAATAAAACAAGACCTAACCAGAGGATAGGGGGTCCCATCACAAGCCAACCTAATAGGTCCATGGGTACCTAGCAGTATGACATTTCCACCAGTTGGTTACCATGTCAAGGCAGTGACCTTTGGTTTCATGGCCAAGGGAAAGGGGGTCTCATCACGAGCCAACCTTATCACTTCTATGAAATTACTTGTGGGTAACGCTGTCACCATTGGTCACCATGCCAGAGCAGTGTCCCTTGATTATCTCTTGAACAAATGAAAATAAAAATCAATAAAATATAAAATAACTAAAAGAAAAAAAGGAAAGAATGGGCTTGGAAAGAATGCATCCATGACAAGCGCAGCTCGCCTTCTAACAAAGGCACCCACAGGTAACATTTTTGCATCCTTGGCCTTCATTGCACCCACTTTCTTGGACATCCCCTGACCACATCACCCACTTACATGGCTTGGATGAGGTCTCTTCTGGGAACTTTCCTTTTCCAGTGGACACTAGCCCAATAGGACACCTTGTGATTTTCTCCAGACTTGTATCGTAGGATTGTGTAACGTCTTTGAGCTGTTAACTGATGTATTAGGGGTTTTATGAACATGTTTAATAATTTTAATGATGAGATATGATTGACATTTCTATGATCCCTGTGACTAATGAACCCATGGAGGTCGTAGCTTTTGATGTGCAGGACCATGCCCGACAGACAGGTACCATTTTGGACCGGTACACATGGGGAGATGATCAATTAAGACCTGCATGGGGCTGAAGATCCCATCAGGTGGATGATGAGACCCCATCATGGGGCAAAGACAAAACATAGATGGATTAGGTGCTTTGCACTATAGGAGAAGAGGATGTTCCACTAGAGGCACTTTGGTAGACCTTGACCTAGGGGAATTGACCCTCTTTTAGAGGAACATTGGCCTTGGAAGGCTTGGTAAATCACCCTTGATGACCATGATGTCATCCAACCTATTGGACATCTTAGGAGGCAGACTAGGTAGTATTGGCATGTGTGGTATGTTGGAGAAGCCCAAGGAGGGCTAACGTTTTACCCGTGGATGTTTCATTTTCCCTACAAGGGGATAACATCTCCTTTGGAGGGGCTTGATGTCTCTTTTCATCTTGATTAGGGTTTTAATTTAACATTTTACTGTAAACCAAAATGATTTTGGTATTTTTTCCTTGTCGGCCTTTTACATGATCTAAAATGTAAATTTAGGTCATGATACTATATAAATGAAGGATTTTCACATTCATTTTTTTGGATCACAACTTACTCACTCCATAAGGAGGTCTGAAATTTGTGCCCTCTCTTGGGTTATTGGTTGATTCAGTGATGTGCACTTGTTGAAGGAGGATTATTTGGGCATGTTTTGTCTTTTCTCTTAATGGAAGGTGTTACATTTAGTGTTTTCATTGCTTCTTCTTGGTGAATTGTAAGTATTTTTCTGCAAAACTTCTTGAATGAATGGTTTTGGTTTAATTTCTTACATATGTTTATGATTTTTCTAAAAAAAACCCTAGGTGAAAAGCACACAAGTAGGTCCTTGTCTCATTTCCCCATTGAGAGAAACTTTTCAACCATTGATTGAAGAAGAAGAGAGCCTAGTCATTGCTACACTCTCTTTCTCTCTTCATTTATTGCTAGTCGTACTATCTATAAGCTAAGAAGAGAGAGATTCCTTAAGCCTAGTTCTACTACACTTTGGTCTGATTTTTATAAGGTTTTATAAAAGAGCCTTACTGTAGCAACACTCTTCATCATCAAACCCTCTAGTCTTGGTTTTATGCTTCATTTTTCAGCTAGTTTTTTTGCCATTGAGTTAAGGAAGGAGGAGAGATCACAGAGGCCTAGTTCACCTACACTGAAGTGAAATTATCTCCCATAGGGTTTTTACTTTGGGCCTTTCTTCAGAAACACCTCAAAGCCTTTCCCTCTAGTCCTTAGTCGTTTCATCCTTTAGATCTTGTGTCCTTCACCTTTTGACTCCATTAACCCTAAGGCACTGATCTGAATACCTCTTGCGTTGAAGTGAATTTGATCAAAACTACTATCAATACTTTGAACACAACCCTAACTGTTCTAACCCTAGCCTAAGACTGACTCTACTAACTAATTGTTGTCATCATCCTTTTTTTATTATCATCACTATGCAACTATCGTTTTTCTTATAAGAAAGTGAAAGGTTATTTAAGTCATTGCTTAAATAAAGTGTTGATTGTTATATTGAATGCCATGTTCTTTAAGAATTTATTGAAGAAGTGATATTGTACATCATTGCTATTTTATAAACATTGACTTCGTCAATATTTATTTCTCAATTGCTTATATCTCAAATAGTCATTAATTATATGAAGTACTAACCAAGTCGGACTATCCTGTCCAAGGCTATAAGTCGCACAATCTGCTCAGTGGTGACTTTTGAGGGGGGAATTTATCTCTTGAACTTCAAACCTTTGCCTTCTCAAAACCTCAAGTCACCAAGGACGTCTCCCCTAGGCCTTATATCCCTAAGGAGAAAAAACCATCCTATTGTGGTGACATTGGGTGGGATTGGTTAGTGTTGCGCTAGTTTACCTTCAAACCTCAAGATTTTATCCTTGCTACAAACTGTGCGATAACAGGTAGCACCAAATAGGTATCTGTCAAATCTATCTTCCTCATGTGATGATCAAGATATAATAAGAGAGGTTGAAAGTGAGATGTGTTGTACTAAAAAATACCTAAGTAGTGCACAAGGCCCAAAAGAGGTCATAACTAGTAAGGGAGGGACCAAAATGTGTTGGCCAAAGCATATACCATAGACAAACATATGACCAAGGAACTTATGACAAACAATGCAACTTATGCAACTTTATGAAACTTGCAACTTATGCAATTTTATGCAAATTTATGCATCATGCAACTTATGCAACTTTATGGAACCTATGCAACTTTATGCAACTTTATGAAACATGAAAATTTATGCAACAATCCAAATTATGCAACTATATGCAACTATATGAAACTTATGAAACTATGCAACTGTATGCAACTATATGAAACTTATGCAAATATGAAACTATGCAACTATATGCAACTTTATGCAACGATGCAACTTATGAAACTATATGCAACCTTATGCATCTTTATGCAGCTATATGCAGCTATATGTAACTTATGCAACTATATGAAACTATACGCAACTATGCAACTATATGCAACTATATGGAACTATATGCAACTATATGAAAATATGCAACTTATGCAACTATATGCAACTATATGCAACTTATGCAACTATATGGAACTATATGAAACTTATGCAACTATCTGCAACTATGTTGGTACCACAAACTTATATTCACACGATAACATATCTTCTTGTTTTAACGAGTGTAGGTACCACCAAAGAGGTATCTATCAGATCTATCTTCCTCTAGTGATGATCAAAATATACTAAGAGAGGTTGAAAGTGAGATGTGTTGTACTAGATCAACTAGATCTGAAAAGGTAAGGAAAATATTTCGTATACGCATGCAATTTTTTATTTCCAATGGAGGGTCATGTAATTATGATGCTGAGAGCATAGGTGAGATTGGTTTTCCCTTGAGGTATAGACATCTAGTGCAACGATAGGCACCTAAGGAGCTACCTGAAGTGGACACATATTTCTTCATCAGTGGGAGGATGTATCACATTGCTCCTTCGTCTTTAAATGGATTGGGGTTATTTTACATGGATCACATAAAGGTTGGCTATGGCACTGTAAGTGAATTGATGGATTATCTTAGACCATTATACATATACAATCATTGGTTGATGTTGGTCTGATATAGGCGAAGTATGTGGAGATACGGAGTTGCCACAAATTATATACAACTAGTATATAACAATCAAAATAAAGGGGCAACTATGTATATTGATGGAAGGCCAAAATCTACTGGAAACATTGTAGTTTTTATTAATAGTACATGACTGGTGGAAACAACTAAGAAACTAAATTGCATATTTGAGGGATGCAAAGGAAATCATATATTTGTATGTGCAACAAAAAAAATAGTTCCAAGTGAAGAGTTGTTGATCGATTACAACTTAAATCAAATAGATGGAGGGGGTGAAGATATGGGGGTAAATATATTGCATACCATTCAACTCAACCTTTGATCAATCATTGTTATAATTTATCTCTACAATATTTCAAATTTTTACTGCATATATTTCATTTTTCATTATTTGTTTTCTAATACTACTGCAATATTTCATTTTTTATATTTTACAATTACTTTCATAACTCTTGTTGATTAATTTATTGTGTCAACATCTATCTAGGGTGACCACGAGATATCATAGGCTACATCTGTCTAGGGTGACCATGGAAAGGCACCCACGGTGCCTTAGCAGGTAAATTTTAAATACAATAACAACTTATGACTACAACAACTAAATTTCTGAAATTTCATTATTTGTTTTCTTATACTACTGCAATATTTCATTTTTTTAATGTTACATGTGAATTTCAAAACTTTTGTTGGATGATTTATTGTGTGAACTTCTGTCCAGGGTGACCGTGGCCAAAAATCACCCGCTACATTTGTTTAGGGTGACAGTGGAAAGGCACCTGATGTGCAGTTGTGCCTCAGTAGGTAAATGTTAAATACAGTAACAACTTATGACTACAACAACTAAATTTTTTAAATTTCATTATTTTTATTTTTTATATTACTGCAATATTTCATTTTTTTAATGTTATAGGTAAATTTCGTAACTTTTGTTGATTGATTTATTGTGTCAACTTCTGTCTAGGGTGACCATGGCAGAAAATCACCCGCTACATCTGTCCAGGGTGATTGTGGAAAGGCACCCGCTATGCCTCAGCAGGTAAATGTTAAATACAGTAACAACATATGACTACAACAACTGAATTTCTGAAATTTCATTATTTGTTTTCTAATATTACTCCAATATTTCATTTTTTTAATTTTAGAGGTGAATTTCATAACTTTTGTTGATTGATTTATTGTGTCAACTTCTGTGAAGGGTGACTGTGGTCAAAAATCGCCCGCTACATCTATCTAGGATGCCCATGGAAAGGCACCCGTTGTTCCTCAACATGTAAATGTTAAATACAGTAATAACTTATGACTACAATAACTAAATTTCTCAAATGTTAAAGTTCATCTCATTAATTTTATTCATCAATGTATTATGGCATGGTCAACGTGGGAAGGCTCCCACTGAGGATATTGATGAGGATGAAATAGTTTATTCCACTAACCCAATGAAAACTGTAATGAAGGCCTTAAAGAAGGATAACATACAATATCTAGTGTTTCTTAGCAAACGACTCCTAACATAGGAGGACAGGGAAAGCATTGCAGAGCTACAAAATATAATAATTAAATTTGGGGTAAGTGGCATATTCACATATTTTTATCAGCTATGACAATTTCATATTTGTTTTTTTTGTTTTATATTTTCTATATGATATCATAAAGTAAATTTTTCCATTTGTAGGAGTTTTTAAACCCCGTGCATTGGGAAATTGTCGATCCTACAACTGCTATAGGTAGTAGTGATGGTCCAATGCAACAAAAATGTCGACATAGAAAAGTACAAGTGAGGATTTTTTAGCCTCCTTAGGTTCCCCTCGAATCCATTGATGAGCGCAATGATTTTGACTGGCATGACACACGGGAGAATGATGAGCCGAAGCCTGGGACTCTAGATGACTCTGGAGAGGAATGTACTGTATATGGAGAGGAAATTAAAACCATCGGATCACTAGATGTCACCTTTCTGGTGGATGACGCATGTGTTTCGTTCAAGATTCCGAAGATTGTAGGTAATTGTTAATTAATTTATTCATTTTTATCATGAAATTTAAATGAACATTTGTTGAGATTATTATAAATTAATGGTTAACATGTTTCTGCAGGAAACAATGTTTTCTATAGAAACTTAAATGACAAATAATTGGAGTTGTTTGGCCCGACCATTCTAACATGGTGGAATGGAAAAGATAGAAAAAAGAAAGATGATTTAATGGACCACATGGTAAACTTTATCGACAACAATTTCAACAAGAAAGTGGTTACAAATTTATCCGATGAGAATTTAAAATATACTAAGGCCCAATATAGGGAGAAATTGCAATTAGACCTCAAGCATGATTACCCTTCCATGGTTCCGGAGAAAGAGTGGAAGGCCCTGATAGAGGATGCAAAGGAGAACTTGTTTAAAAAACATGGAAGAAATCCGTGAGTTGGTTAATAAAGGTACAACATATGTCATATTATTAGTGAAATATGCTCATTTATGTTTTTCTTTCCTGTTTTAAGTAACAATTCCGATATCTAAGTTTTTTCAAAAATTCCATATGTAGGCTACCTGTTTGACAACATAGGTATTCTGACAGAGGATGAACACCTTCAGTAACCACTCACCTAACCAGATCCAATATCAACACACTGATGTTTTCATGTGATAAAACCCATACGAAGAAACATCCACGGCCCCAACCAACGCAGCCACTTGGAGCAGTTTATTAATGCAAAGAAAAATATTACAGAGAGATTTTATAAGAGAGTTTCTCACAATCGATCATCGGAAAATGACCCTCCATGATATTTAAATGGATATCATGGACCAATCAGGCGTTAATCCATGAATCAATGGTCATTAATATCGAGGAGAGTATGAACCATCAGATCACTCTATGTCGGGAACATATCGTGACCGTCAGATTTCCTAACTACAACTGCATACTAATGCATACTAAAGAAACACACTAGAAAACACACTTTTACCTAATGACACAATGGACCAAGTAGATCTTAACTAACTCCTAAGGGTCTAAATATCCTAACATCTGCCCTTAATAGGAACTTGGGATAGGATTGAAGGATTTAGAATAGTGACACAATAGGAGAAGGAAGGGGGAATTAGAGCCTATCCCCCCTTAATGACAAGTTCCTGAACTCCTAACATAGATCAAAGTTTGGAAAAATTCGGTTCTGTAAGAGACTTTATGAAAATTTCTGCAACTTGATCTTCTGTAGGGAAAAAGAGCACTTCAATAACTTGATCATGAATGAGATTTATGATGAATTGCATGTGGATATTGATGTGTTTGCTACGTTGATGTTGAACTAGGTCTTTGGGGAGCTTGATGGCACTCTGATTGTCACACCAAAGGCTAGTCAGATGTTGGTGCTAGAATCCAAACTCTAAAATGATATGTCAAAGACACAGGGCTTCCTGACATGCATTTATCGTTGCTCAATACTCTGCTTCTATTGAAGAAAGTGAATTATCCTATTGTTTCTTATAGGCCCAATTGACACATATTGAACCAAGGCTGAAAACATAACCTGCAACAAACTTTAAATCATCAAGGTCGTCGGCCTAATCTGAAACAACGAAACTGGTGTAGACCCCCTACCTCTTCCTTGACAGGGTTTGTTGACCTCCCGGTCAAGGATCGTTCTCAAATTGTTGAGATTAAATAGCTCAGTTTTTCCCTGCTGGAACCTTGAATCAAATCCACAGGTTCTTATGGGATTACACTTGTGCGAACAAGCACAAGACATGACCCTCAACTCCTCGTGACAACCTGGTGTGACCATGACCTTCACCCGAAAAGGTATTTTCTATTTCGTGACTTTGTGATCCCTGATGTGAGTCCCCCCCGACTCCTTCAATCCCAAAAACCCCAAAATGGGCTAATGGTTCTCTGGATCCTACTTTATGCCTCAATCATATGACCCTCGCTATGATCTAGATCCAAACCTAAAAGGGTTTTGGGACTTCGTGACTCACAAAGTCAAAAGACTTCTCACGAAGTCAAAAAGACTCCTCGCGAAGTCGAAAGACTCCTCACTTCAGATCTTTTGATCCCCAAAACCCCAAAATCCTCCTGCTATCACTACAGAAGTTCTTCAAGGTTGTAGCTTAAATAAGCCTAATAAATTTCCTAATATCTCAATGGTGTATGATATTCTCTTAATTGGATCAAGTCAGATGACTAAATCAGACCTGCTCTCTCAAGACATGCATAAACATAATCAGATGAAAACGCTTTTAACTATCATTGTTTAGATGGTTTGTAAATAAGTGAATGTATGGAGAATTCATACTATGCCAGTAGACTCACACATAATGATACATGAATGGCCAATCATAATGAGTAAATGATATTTGAAATTCAACTCATCAAAGAAAATATAGGATGACAACCATCAGGATTTAGAGAAACATAATAGACATGAATTAAATATCCATGTGAAAATATAGAATAGATAGGAAAATGTAAATCTAAACAGATAATTGCAAAAGAAGCTTGTATTAACTGATCTACAAATGAGAAGCTTAAGTGCATATTGTGAAAAAGTCTCCAAAGTTGAACCCTTACTCTATAAAATTGACAGGCTTTAGAGCCTTTACAAGTAGTTTCAGATACTGCAAAATTGGATCTAGAATACTAATAATAGAAAATTATTACAAAGAGTATGAATCTAATCCACTTCTAAAGCTCAATTTGTCTTCAAACTTCTTGGTCTTCAATAGCTAATGAAAGTCTTTGATGTGTAAAGATAGGTCGATCTTTGTCTTTAACAGCTAGATGATCTTTGTCTTCAACAATTGGATGATCTCAACAACTATAAGGAAACTTCAACAGTGATAGGATAACCATCAGCCTATATACCTTGTTCAATTCCTCAAAACTCTGAAGAAACTTGCCAAAATATGTGTTAATTTGTTTGAAATTGTCTTATGCCTTATGTCACCAAAAATTCCCTTTCTTGGAGCTTCAGATCTTTTAAAAGTAATTTCTTGCGCTTTCGGCGGCTCTTTTGCCCTGAAAAATGCAAGTTAGTCGCCAAAAGCCTTGATTTTCAGCGGCTAACTATGTGTTGTTATGCTGATTATGTCACCGAAAATATTGGGTTTGACAAAAATATAAAGACTTCAAAATGAATCTTCTCCTCGATTATTTGGATTTAACCTTTTGCAAATTTTCAGCAAACCCTGCTAGAATTTGCAAATCTAGGTGTGTAGTTGTTCTAGCCTTCAAATTTTTTATTTTTTTCTTCAAATGCCTGACCATTCTCCATAGAATGTTATTGTCCTTTATGATCCTCTTAGTCTTATTCTTTTCCTTTACCCTTTCAAGTTCCAACCTTTCAAAGGCTACATTTGTTTTTGCAAAATTCTTTGATAAAGTCTCATATTTGGCTTTTATCACCCTCTCTAACACTTCCAATTGTGTTATTTTATCCTTCAATTTCTTAATATTCTATGATTTATTAGATTTTATCTTTCTTGATGTTTCACCTTCCTCATAACCTATGAACATATCAGTCTCTGGTGCTTGATCCATAGAAAATTATATGTTCTGATCAGCAGGGACTTCTTCATTGTTTTACTCATAATCAAAGTCTGAGTAGGGTAGGTTTAGCACATTTATTTTCTTCGTCTATTGAGTTGAAGCATACTCTACAACTTCCTTGAAGACCAATCTATTATTTGCCTTCTTGAATCTTGAGGTGGATTTTGGTTCTTATGAAAGGTCAGGGGTGATGGATCTCCTCCTCTTTAGACTTCTCCGAGGAGTTGGTGGCTTTCTGCTTGATTTCCTCTTACCTTTATTAGGTTGAGTCTCTAACTCAAAACCTCCCCAAAACAGAAAGTGTTCCCATGTTTTTTCCCTCTTTCTCAATTCTTCTACAATAATCATTTTGATCAAGCCAAAATGAAACAAGGAATTCTGGATATGGTTAGGTTTAGTTCGAATCTTGTGGCACATCTTGGTGAGATTCCTATGGAAAACGAATGGTGAACTTAATGGAACTTTTCATGTGAAGTAGTCCATTAGTTTGAAGTGGTAAAGAATTACCATGTCATATCTTTCCTCTGTAGTTATGTATAATTGTATGGCTTTGAGAATAGTCTGCCATTTCTTCTCCAAGTGGGAAGTGGGAATATCTCTTTTCCAAGTAATGTCTTGGAATTTTGGCTTTAAATAAGGTCTAAATTCCATATTCTTAGTGACTGTGGTATTGAACCATTTTTTCCTTGTTCTTGGCATGCCTATAGCAGAGGCTATGGATGCTTCATCAATTTGTATCTCCAAAGGGCCAACTGTGGCTTTGTTTCCATCATATGATTTTTCAAAGGCTTTTGTGATACCCTCGTGGTATCCTTTCTGTAATGTTTCAACATAAGTGAGACAACCTGCCTTTGAAAATAGGTGATGAATCTCTGGGTGAGATTGTTAATACTGTATGTCATCTAACTCTTTCCTGAGAGGTAGGCCACCCTGTTTTCTACCCATCTGCACAAACACAATTTAGTCTATAGAAACCTGAAACATAGAGAATTACCAATGGATAGAGCTTGTTGGAGATGATGGATGATCTTTGTATGATCAAATGGTGGGAAGAAATGATACTTATAGATATTCAAAATTCTTTGGGTTTGAATTTGAATGATGGCCATAATTCTATTGTCAAAAGATATCTAGCCAGGAATGACCAATTTTGGAATGATTATACCATAGACGGTGATAAGGTCATGGAAACGTGGCAAATTCCCATTAAAATGGTCATTATTCATTTATGATGTGTTTACTCCTTTCCAAATTTGGTGTCCTGAAGAGGCGCTGCCCAAAATTCTTCTTTTGCACTTTCGGGGGATGATGTGCATTTGGAACTATTGTTTTTCTTCCGAAAGCTTGAATTTTCGGTGGCTCCTCTTAAGCTTTAAAAAAAGGTTAGCCACAAAAAAGGTTTTATTTTTATTTTTTGAAGATAATAAATGACAAATCGACTTATTTTGGAATTTATAACTGTAAATGTGTTGAACCTGCACATAATATATCTATCTAAACAATGATACACACATTTTCAGAGAGAATATAAGAAAGAATGAGAAGGGGAGAAAGAATGGAAGAATTCTCATTAACCGTTGTGAATAATGAATAATTTACACATGATATACTCTGTATAACTCAATGAGTTCAACTTGAAGTGAACCAAGTTTCCATAGTGGTGATATAGAGTGATATGGTTACACACCAGCATTTATAGGAGTGAACTACCACCTATTCTAATCTCTCAGGCAGTGAGGGAAATGAACTGCCACCTAGTTGAGTTAACTAGTCAACTAGTCTTCAGTTAACTGACTGAACATAAAGTAGTGAGGAGTTAACTCAAAGAATCAAGGCTAATGTGCCACTCTGGTGATGATACCAAGGCAAGGTCAAATTATATGGTGATGATCCCAATGTTTCATGGTGATGATCCCAATGAAACATCTAAACTCAACTCAACTAGTCAAACTGAAGTGTGAACTGAAAGAGAATATTCTCCATGTGAAATATTCTCTCCTAAAATATAGGAGACCGGATAATGACTAATTATGACTAATAAACAAATAAAAACCTTAGGAAAAATAAATCGTAGGTGTGTGTGAAGTAACAAGTAACTCCAACACCCCCCCTGAACATCACTATGGTGAAAATAAAGATTAAGTCCTGGCAACAAGGCCATGTTAGGTACCCAAGTACAAAAGATACACTGAAAAATAAAGTGAGGAAAGAGGGAAAACCTCATGGGAAGCCCCGCCCCTCAAGGTACAATGTATGTAAAAAGAAGAACTACAGTTTCTAGGCAACTGTGTCCTTCACTCCAAGACGACCTTGCAGAGAATGGAATTTTTGCTCAATGAATGTCTTGGTGAAAATGTTTGTCGTCTCCTCTGATGAAGGACAAAACTTTAAGTTGATGATACCCTTGTGTACTAAGTCCTAGATGTATTGCATGTGGATCTCAATGTTCTTCATCCGCTGCCTCTGAACTGGATCTTTGCAGAACTTCAGAGTGCTATGGTTGTCACACCAGATGACAATCAACCGATGAAACTGAATGCCCAAATCAGTGAGAAAATGTTGTAGCCACATAGCCTGAATGTTTATGTTAACTACCCCTCTGTACTCTTCCTCAGTTGAAGATAGAGAAATGGCATCTTGTTTCTTACTCGACCAACAGATAGTCCCAGAACCAAGACTAAGTGAGTAACCATATGTGGACTTGCGATCAATGCTATCGCCATCCCAATTGAAATCAGTAAACCCAATGAGATCTAATGTAGAGTCTCTTGCATAATGAATCCCAAAGGTGATGGTGCCCTATACGTATCGAAGTATATGCTTTGCAACTTTCCAATGTAGCTCATGCGGATCCTCCATGAACCTTGAGCCTGTGCCAACTGCATATGAGAGGTCTCGTTTGGAGTGTGTGAGATACAACAAGCTCTGCACTAGCTATCTTTACAGTGTGTTGTCAACCAGTGGAGTCTCCTTGCCATCCTCAAATTTGACTCCTGATAGGAAAGGAGTCGGAGCAGACTTGCAGTCTGTCATGTGAAATATCTCAAGGCAATCTCATGCATAATTAGATTGAGACAGTTTGATTCTTGATGCATCCTCACCAATCTCAAGTCCAAGGACGAAGTGTAGCGGACCCATGTCCGTCATCAAAAACCTATCATGAAGAATCCTCTTGACTGAAGCAATTGCTAAAGTCGAGCAACCGGTGATCGACGAATCATCGACATACAAAACTAAAAGTAGAAGTGAATCATCCATCCTTAGCATGTATACATTTGGGTCTGATTTACAATGTACAAAGTTCTGTGAAAAAAGGTAGGAGTCCATCTTGGCATACCATGCCCTCAGATCTTGCTTGAGGCCATAAAGTGACTTTTTCAATCGACAGAACAAAGATGAGTCCTGCATAAATCCCTGGGGCTCCTCCATGTATATCTCCTCAGAGAAATCACTGTGAAGAAATTCATTCTTCATGTCCATTTTATATACTTCCCATCCCATGGATGCCGCAATGGAAAGGGCCAATTGAATGGAATCCATCTTTGCTACTGGAGCAAAGGTCTCATCATAGTAAATACCATGAACTTGCTGAAAGCCTTCAGTTACAAGCCTAGCTTTGCATCTACTGATCCATCCATTTGCTATCCTCTTAGTCCTGTAGACCCATCTGCATCTAACAAGTTTCCTCCCATAAGGAAGGGGAACCAGATCCCAAGTCTGGTTATTGAGGAGGGAGTTGTACTCCTCCTGCATGGAAGATTCCCAAAAGGGATTTCCAGAAGCCTCGCCATAAGACTGTGGATTGGAAGAATGAACCAAGAAAATATGCCTAGAGGGAAATGGTTCAGTGGTAGTGAGTGCAACAAGAGGCTCCTCGAAATCATATCGAGTCCTCCTAGTATCGGTTGGATCACTGATAAGATCCCCTGCATCTTGAAGAGTAGTTTGTGCCCACTTGGGCCTCTTATCTGGCTCTGCAACTACATTTGGATGCTTCGAATCTGCATCTGATTGTACTAACTTTGAATCTAAATCATCTGATTCATCTGAATCAGAACACTCATATGAAGAATATTCATCATGTGCATGCTCATCATCTCGAAAAAGTGGAAGAGTGAAGGTATTTGCATGCGGCTGTTGAGGTACATGCGAGACACTTTCCTCGAATTGGACACTATGCTCAATGATGAGTCGGTCCAAGGAAATATCAATAAGACGATATCCCTTCACACCATCGGGGTATCCAACAAAAATGAACTCAGTTCTTTGTGGATCAAGTGCCTTCCTCTTTTCACAGGGAATCCCGACCCATCACGTGAACCAAAAATGCGAAAGTGGGTCACTTTTGGTTTGAGGCTGCTCCAAGCCTCATAGGGGGTCTTATCCTTGATAGATCTATGGGGAGATATTTTTTGGATGTATTTTTCACAATTAAGTGCTTCGGCCCATAGTCTCCATGGTAGTGACTTTGCATGCAACATGCAAGATGCCATCTCCTTTAGAGATCGGGTTTTCTTCTCAACAACTCTATTTTTCTATGGAGTGTAGGGAACTGTATGCTGCAACTAAATCCCTACCTCATGGAAAATATTATGGATCTCATGATTCACATACTCTCCCCCATTATCAGTTCAGAGGACTTTGATCTTCTTTCTGGACTGTGTCTCAAATAAGGCTTTGAAATCTTTCAGGTGTTAAAATACCTCAGATTTGTTCCTGAGAAAGTAGATCCAAGTAAAACGTGAGAAATCATCAACAAAAATGAGAACAAACCTCTCTTTGTTGATCGATGGATGCGGAAAAGGACCCATGAGGTCACTGTGGATCAGATCTAAAGGCGTGGAAGCTCGCTGAGACTTTCCTTTATCGAATTTCTCTTGAGGGTGTTTCCCGAGAACACATCCCTCACATACTCCCTTGGAGAAATGGATGTCTGGTAGACCATCAACTAATATGTTCTTGCTAAGATATTGCATGTATCTAAAATTAAAATGTCCAAACCTTTCGTGCCATATCCTACTACTTTCATCAGCATGAGTAAGCAATAAAGCAGAATTAGGTTCAATGAATTCAAAAAATGTATACAATCTAGACTGATGATTTACCTCACTGGTTGCAACCCTAGAGTTGGTTTACATGTCGTAGATGTCCACGACATTTGTTTTGAATATGACTCTCTTTCCGGTGCTAGATTTCATCATCTGATACACGGAGAGAAGGTTGACAGAAAGCTTGGGAACATGCAACACATTCTCAAAACTTCCATTGGTGAGTTCAATCCTTCCTTTGCCAGTGACTTCAAAAAAAGAGTTGTCCCCCATCAGAATAGGTGGACCTTTTCATGCATCCAATGAAGAATAGACTACTTCTGAGGAATCCATGCGATTTGATGCTCCTGAATCTATGATCCAAGCATCGGGAGAGGAGTTGATGGCAATCAAGGCATGGCTAGAATTGCCTTTCTTGGAATTTGGATCTTCTGGATTCTTCTTCTTTGCACCCTCGAGGATGCGATCTCCAAGGTTTCTTTTCTAAAGTATTTGAGACATCAGATATATTTTCTTTTGCATGCATGCGGATTCCAAATGGAATCCTTTGTGACAGTATGTGCATTTCTCTCCTTTTCTTCTATTTTCTCCTTTGGATCCAGAGGCATCGGTGAAGGGTTTTGTGTACCCTTCCTTCTTTGTATGTGCATGAGATTTCTTCTTATATTTATCTTTAGATTTCTGATATTTGTGGCTGCCATCATACACAGTGAGTGCATGCGCCCTTGGGCCTTTGATTGTGCCCATGTTGATGAGATTGGTTTGCTCTTGTGTCAGGGATTTGATAAAGTCCTCAAGAGAAGGCATCTTCCAGGTGGCTCCAAAGGCGAATCTAATAGTATGGAATGTGGATACGAATAAAAAGAATTCAGTTCCAAGATTGGAGAGAATGGTGAGAACCATTTGTTTCTCCTCCTTCGATTTATCAACCCCGCAAGCTTTGAATTGCAATAGTAAATCCTTGAATTTTGTAAAGAAATCTTGGATATTCGCAAATCTTTTTGGATCCAATGTGAGCAGCTCCATCTCCAGCATGTTTCCCCTCATCTCATCCTGTTAGCCAAAGATCCCTTCCAAGATGGTCCAAGCTTCATTGGGAGTCTTACAGGAAGATATATGAAAAAGGAGATCGGGAGAAATAAGACTACAAATTGTTCCGAGTGCCTCATCCATGCGATTTAAGTACTTGGATTTTTATATGGATGATGTAGGCCCTGTATTTGTATTCATGGTTAACCTATACAGCCCTATGGATAAAATATGTATGGATATTTTCTCCTTCCATGAAAAATAATTGTAAGGTGTAAGAATGAATTCTTTTTGGAATTCCATCTTTTCACTGTCTTCAATCTTTTGTACCTACAAAAAAATTTGGTCTAGATTTTGCTTAGCAGTCCATCGGCTCTTATACCATGTAAATGTGTTGAACCTACACTAAATAGATCTATCTAAACAATGATACACACATTTTCAGAGAGAATAGAAGAAAGAAGAAGAAGGAGAGAAAGAATGGAAGAATTCTCATTAACCGTTGTGAATAATGAGTAATTTACACATGATATACTCCGTATAACTCAATGAGTTCGACTTGGGGTGAAACAAGTCACCATAGTGGTGGTATAGAGTTAAATGGACACATACCAACAGTTACGGGAGTGAACTTCCACCTATTCTAGTCTCTCAGGCAGTTACAGGAGTGAACTGCCACCT
>SNQJ01S0006164.1:37379-100169 GCA_010110895.2 Picea sitchensis | reverse complement strand
ATTCTAGTCTCTCAGGCAGTTACAGGAGTGAACTGCCACCTAGTTGAGTTAACTAGTCAACTAGTCTTCAGTTAGCTGATTGAATAGAAAGTAGTGAGGAGTTGACTCAAGGAATCAAGGTTAGTGCCTCACTATGGTGGTGATACCAAGGCAAGGCATAATTAGCATAGTGATGATCCCAATGTTCCATGGTGATGATCCCAATGCAACATCTAAACTCAACTCAACTAGTCAAACTGAAGTGTGAACTAAAAGAGAATATTCTCCAGGTGAAATATTCTCTCCTAAAATATAAGAGATTGGATAATGACTAATTACGACTAATACACAAATAAAAACCTTAGGAAAAATAAATCCTAGGTGTGTTCTAAGTAACAAGTAACTCCAACAATAACTTATTCCCTATACTTGGAACTCTAAACATAAAAAATTTAAATGTGACCTTTTTTATGACCATGCTATCACCTAAGACTCAAAATAAAACTAACAAGTTTATTTTAGGAGATAACATCTGGCTCCTATTGGGGATGAAATCCTCCCTGTAAGGTTTCAAGAACCTTTATTGAATCAGTAGCCTTCCTATCACCTAAGACTCAAACTGACTTGACTCGGTATTCCATTGGGCATGGAGTTATTTTGACAAACAAACTGAAAATAAATATTTACAATAAAGCAAGGCTCGAGAAAGCCTCATGAGAAATAAAGTTTGAGAAAATGCACATTGAATGGGCCACCTATGACTTCTTCATCTTCCACATTCTGAAGAACAAAAGTGTTGTTCTGTTGTACCTGTGCAATAATGAATGGACCTGTCCAAAGAGCATCAAATTTACCATGATTTCCTTTCTCCTGTCTTGCTGCATCCCACTTTAACACAAAATCCCCTACTTTGAAAATGTCTGCCCTTTACCTTTCTGTCAAAAGTGCCCTTCATTTTCCTCTAATGCAATTCAGTCTTTTCAACCAACTGTTCTATGACCTGTTGTAATTCAACCAAATGAAAAATCCTCGTGGTAAGATCATTTGGCTCAGAATTAACCTCCTGAAGAAATCTGGCTACTGGTAATGCAAGATGGATTGGAAAAATAGCTTGTGTGCCGTAAACCATCTTGAATGGAGATGTATTAATAGATTTATTATTGGTTACTATATCAGCCCATAATGCAAACTTTAATTTAGAGTCCCAACTCCTTTGATTATGATCTAGTAACTTTTGAACAATTCTTACCAAGCTCTTACTAGAAGACTCAGCAAGGCCATTGCCTTGTTGATAATAGGTCATAAAATGAACTCGCTAGATTCCCATGTCCTCACACAACTTTACCAAGGCTTTAGCATTGAATGTTTTTTTGTTGTCTGTAATCAGTCTTTTGGGACAACCAAACCTAGAAAAAATATGATCATATAGAAAGTTGATGATTACTGTATGATTAGAATTCCTGGTAGGGGCAAATTCTTGATCAAAAAATGTGTATTGATTCTGAAAAATGTGTTTTCCCTTGAAAATATTTGAAAAGATTTTGCATTAAGAAGTCATTCTTTCTCCAAAATAGAGAGACTTGAAAAATGTTACTTTTACATAACACTCACATCCAATTAACAAATAATTAATCTAGCATTCACATCCAATTAAAAACTAATCAAGCTAATAATTTATGGCCCCAAAATGTTTACTCACATTGAATATTTTTTATTTAATCATATGTACTATAATTTTTTTTTAAATTTTTAATAATAATATGTACTATAATTTTTTTTAAAATTTTTAATAATAATTTTTATTTTATAGGGTATTTTTTTTCGTTTGTATTTATATTAACAATATGTTTGTTTATTTCTTGTTTCTAGTACTTTGGACCTTTGAAAATAATTATTAATCTCTTATTTTAAATTACAATTTATAATTGTTTGACATTGACAAATCATAAGTTTATGTAAAAGGAAATTAAAAGATGATACATCATGAATTTTTAATATGATGAACAAGGGTAAATGCTAAATTTCAACCTTGTTCCTTTCCACCCAGGTCTCTATTACCATAAGTGACATATTTACCTCATAATAAGTATATTTTTTATAAGTGGTTTGCAATTGCTTTGTAAAAGTCCAACGGAATTCCCCGTGCTATCTATCAAGGTGGATCAAGCTCATTCCCTCATGATTATATCATTACTCGACTAATTTCACTGTATAACTTTTATAAAAGGTTAGCATATGCTCTAGTTGTAGCTTTAGGACTAACCGCAGAGCCCAGTCTTTCTTATAGCAGGAGTTTTTAGCATTAACGCAGTGGAGCCTTTCTCGAGAAGTAAGGCGAGTGGCCCGAAGTGACAGGTGTCCACGGAGCCTTGGGAATGTTCTTACCTGGGCTGGATTGTTTACTTTGAATTATGCCTTAAAAAATTTAAAATTCAGTACTATGTACTTATAATCAATAGACTATTAAATTAAATTAAAATTATTAATAGTGATTTATAATAAATAAATTAATAGAAAAACAAATATTATATATATAATTATATTAAGATGATTTTCATAAATTTGATATTTAAAATAGATATAAAATTGAAAATAAAAATATTAAAAAAACAAATTAAAATTAATGAAAAAGATATAATTAAAAATAGAAAAAACAACAATTTTTAAAATTTAATGATTACAATTAAAATATAAGTATTTTAATGTTAAAGTCAACAAATCATGCTAGTATCACTTCAGTTCATATGATTATATAGTTGAGAGTAATAACTATGATACGACGTCATGGATAATAGTAAATTCAATTTATTCATTTAATTTTTAATATTTAAAATTAAAAAAGAAGGGATGTTTTTGTGAAAAAATTAAAAGTTTCTAACACTTTATTTACAATTCAATAGAGTATTATATAATCATATAATATGAAGGTTGTGGTAAGGTATTAAATTTAAAAAAAATTGTACTGAAAATTTTATAAATAATGAGGGCTGGTTAAAGAAAAGTAATTGCTCTTTAATATGAAGGCCGTGGTAAGGTATTAAAATTAAAAAAAATTGTACTGGGAATTTTATAAATAATGATGGTAGGTTAAAGAAAAGTAATTGCTTTTCAGTGTTTATTATTTATTAGTATTTATATTAAGAATTTGGAAAATTTTCTAATTAAGTTTTTATGAATAGTTATTATTTTTATTTATGTAAATGTGAGTCATTATCTTTTGAGATTGTACTTTAACAATTCGAATCTTCATCTTTATAATTAACATAAAATTTTCAAATATTTTTTTCTCACTTTAATGATAACAATCATTAAATCAAAACAAAACACATAATCTCATTTTGTTGATGATATTGTACTTTAACAATTTGAATCTCTCATCTTTATAATTAACATAAAATTTTCAAAGATTTTTTTCTAACTTTAATGATAATAATTATTAAATCAAAACAAAACATATAATCTCATTTTGTTTATGATAGTATCAATTTGGAAAAAAAAAAAATTATTTTTTTATGAGTAATTGAAAATTGATTTGAACCATGAGATACATTTAATCAGATACATTTAATCTACGGTGTAGAAAAAAATAAATGAATGATGGAAAACTTACTTTTAGTATTTAGAACAATTTTAAAGTTAAAGAATTTTTATTTTGGAAAGGAAAGAAGGTCATGTTCGACAACCTTGTTATCTCAATGATTTTGTATGCCTGCAAGGTTGTGGGATGTAGCGTTTCTATTAAAATTTGAAGGAAAATTATTGAAATCTATGGTTTTGTTTACTAGAAAATTAAGATGTTCATAACATAAATATTATATTTTACCTAGATTTAATATATAAATGACAAATTGCAATGACAATAACCAAATAAAGAAGCAAAATACTATAAAATGTTATACTTTTATTGATGAAATCAATATTCATTTGTCTCTTCAAGGGACAAACTGCAATTAAGAAGAGTTATAATTGAAATAAACTTCAGAAAACATCTCATTACATTTTTTCTACTTCTTTATATAGTTCTATATACATTGTAGGAACATTATAGAGAAGGGTGTTTGTAATAGCTAGAACCTTCTAGTAAGCCACATTACAATTATCATTTTCTCACTAGTAGTTGTGCCTTATTTACTCGGGACGACATCCCTACATAGAAGTCTATATAATTACTTAGGTGGTTAGGGTAGGACCCTAAAATTACCTTCCACTTAAAAACACAACATTTTCTGCAAAGATAGGAATGAGGGAATTGTTGAAGGTTCGATGATGGTTCCCATGTGGCATCGTCGGGGTGTATCATTTAACTAAAATAGGACCTTTTGTATAGTATACAGGTGGAGATGGTGCTTTCTTATTTCAAGGAAAACATCAAGATACACCCATATGGAACCCTCTTCATCCTGTTTTAGAAGGATGGTTTGAATACAAAAAATAGATCTAACCACTTTCTTTAACTAGGAGACATGAAATATTTGATGAATTTTAGAGTGGCTAAGAAGTTCTAATTTGTATGCAACTGGTCCAATATGTTTGAGAACCTTATAGGGGCCACAAAACTTTTGATCAAAAATATAATGGTGGTTGTGTTTGAGATAGGTATTCTTATCAGGTCATAGACATAGGAACATGTGATCCCCTTCTTCAAAATTTCATTCGAAAACGTGTTGATAAGCTTTTTTCTTCATCCAATTTTGAGCCATTTCCATATTATATTTGAGAGTGCATAGAATTTTAGGCCACGTTGTGAGGGTTGTCAACCTATTTAACCTTAGAGACTCTAGGTAAGTAGGATAATACTAATAGGTTTTTGGTCATAGAAATACTCAAAGGAAATCATTCAAGTGGAACTATGATATGTTGTATTGTAGCACCATTCTACTATACTAACCACTTAATGCATTAGAATTATCATTCTGAGTTAAAGTACTTCAAATATACATCCTAGGAAGTATTGATATCTTCATTCTATCTATCAATGGGGAGGTGGTAGGTAGTGCTTAGATGCAACTGAGTGCCCCTAGAGACAAAACAATTCTTGCTAGAAATTGCTAGTGAAAGTCAGGTCATGGTCCATCACAATAAATTGAGACATACCATGGAGTTTAAATATATTATCGATGAATACTTGAGTGACAATGAAGACTTTAAATCGGTGTTGTAGAGCATAATAATGAGAATGTTTGGGAAGGTGATCATTAAAAACCATGAAGACATATTTATTACTATATTTTGGTAAATCCACAATGAAGTCTATAGAAATGTTGTAAAGGTTGTAGTACACCTCAATTTTTCACTATTTCTCTCTTGTTTCGTTGGAAAAGGTCACATTTTTAACAAAAGTGAATATTTTAATCTTCATATATTTGAAAAATAAATGAGCATTTGACCCTTTTATATATTATATGAATTTTGGAAAAACCTACTATTGGAGAGTTATGGATTTTAAATAACACCGTTGATTTAAAGGTATAATTCTTGTTCAAATATATGCACCCTTTATAGTGAATCTCTTCATTGTACCAAGTGTTTCCTTTATATGCATGGGGTGTAATTTGAAGTTGTTGAGTCTAGTGCTCAATATTTGGATATGTGAATCATTATTTGTGGAAATCATTCAACCAAGTTGTTATGATGAAGAAGAGTGAAAAGATTAAACTTTCCTCTTCATAATTTTGAGAGAGAGAATCTAGTACCACATTCTCCTTGTCCTTCTTATAAATTATCTCATAATCAAATCCCAACACTTTGGTGACAGATTTGTGTTGCTGGAGTGATGAAATCCTTTTCTCTAAGAATTATTTTAGGTTACACTAATCCATTTTGATCAAGAAAAGTTTTCCAAGGAGGTAGGAATGAAAAATATCCATAGCATGAAATATAGCCATCATTTCATTTTCATAAGTTGATTTTACCAAGTGTTTCTAATAAAAAAAAATTCATATGCGCTTCACCTTGTTGACCAATATTTTATAACATTCTTTCATAAAGGGGGATTTAAAATTGTGAAAAATAAAGTCAATATATTGTAGGTATTGGTGAGGTGGGGGGGGGGTATCAAGGGATTTACGGGTATTGGCGCATACAAAAAGGGTTATAGAGTATAATTAAGGGGTAATTTAATTAGAAGTATGTATTAGGGAGAGGGGTTCAACAAAGGGGATTTTGGAGGTATTTTTCAATGTATAGTGAAATTAAGGGTATTATTTAATATTCCATGAATGCACATATGACATCATAGGTTCACTGAGTGAACGCATATTGGTTTTTTTTTGGTGAAGGAAAATGATATTTCCTCTTGCATGAGTATGTCTCCAATCCTTTTAATAGGGGAATCTCATTGCAAAAAAATGGTCTTATTGAAATGTCGTTGAGATAAAATTTGGGTTGTATACATAGCTGATGCAAAACCCCCACCACTCTCACGGTCTCGTGTGACCTCCCTATATATAATAGCTCACTTAAGGGAGATGAATTATCTCTTGGGATCTTGTCAAACCCTTGAAATACTCTACCACGTGCCTTTTCTCTTTTCCATGCATGCAAATTTCCATGCACAAGGGTCTTATCACGTCAATGGAGAAATCCATGTCACCTTAGGCCAAAACCATGGGAGAAGATATTTAACCAGCAATAAATCCAACACTTGAGAGCTTCAGGATTTTGTAGTTATAACTACAACACACAAAAATCCTCACAAAGGCCGAATTCGTGAATAGCCTAACAATGGTGGGGATCAACGATGAACACTAGATGCCGAGATGTATGGCCCACATATTTTTCTGGACTCCAGGGATCGAGAGTTCTACCTGCTCCAACATGCAATACATACAAACTCATGAACTCCGAACTCGCAGATCAGACAACTGACGTCCACCTCAGATCGATGAACTACTATTACTCCAGGCTCTGGGCTTTGAAGCTCTTCACGATACAACACTTCAAATCCTCTATATGTCGAACCGGAAAAGGAATGGATATATGATCCATGTGTCCCTCTCAATAGACGATTGATATCTACTTTCACCTTTGGGCCTTCTGGAGTTCTCGATCCAAAACACTTTACACCTATGTTCTGTCAGACTATTAGATTCTTGAATCACTAGTAATCTGTTGACATGTGGCCTTAACACCAATGGTTAGGATCTGATGTGGGCGTTGGAGTTTCGGGAGTTTTGCATACTCTTGCAACAACACTTCAATTTCACCGGATAGTTGGACTTCCGGATAACTTTTTATCTACAAACACATGCTCATCTACCAATAGTCCATATTAACTTCAGACTCTAGGACTTTGGTAATTTTTCTCCTCCACAAAACACACCCTAAATTTTCCAAATTCTCGAAGTCTTAAGGAATTAAAGGGTTAACACTCGTGCACCTTCTCCATATCCGGCATTTGTGAAAAAATCTGGCTTCTCCCCAACAGATCTCGTACCCTCAACCTACAAACAAAATAAATCCTTTCTCTAGGGACCTTTGCTCACTATTCTTCTTGAAATTTGTCACTCTAAGTGATTTTAACCTTGGTGCACACCTTGTGATACTTCTCCTGGTATTGACACTTAGAAAAACTATCTTGTGCACTCCTTGCGCTCACTCTCCTTGAGACTCTCTCAACACTTCACTAAGTGTTGGCCCTGTGCACTCCTTGCATGGGTCTATCCTTCGATATTTTTATACTGAAATGAGTATATGTGAACTCCTTGCACTCAATCTAAGAAATTCACTCTATCTCTCCTGTGTTTTCGAGTTTTTAAATGATTATGCCTTCCCACTCCTTGCCTAACCACTGTGCACTCCTTGCACAAAAAATTCAAAAGAGAAACAATTGAAACTTATAAAACATCAAAGTTTCATTCATTCAACCATGGAATACAAACAAGAATATAAACACATAAAATAGATAACATAACATTACCCAAATAACTAAGAGATAATTAAACTCAGACATGTGAAGTAAATCTCCTCTATTATATTCCTTGAGGAAAACATTTACAAGAGTTCCCACAACTCTCATCTTCTCTCTTTCTCCGGAATAATCACAATGATCACAACAACAAATACAATAATATTTAGCAACCTTTTTTGGGGATAGATTACATACATTTATACATGGAGTGGATTCGCGAGGCTTCCCTCCGACCACTCTATTGCTTTCACATCATAATTAAAGAATTCTACCACTAAGATTATTACAAATAAATGAGCATTTAAAATATATATATGAGTTGATGCTCCAAATATGTACAATCCTTTGGGCATTAAAGAAATTACAATCTCTTGGATTGTTTACAATAGCTCATGCCTCAAAATATTACGTTCCTTTAACTACAATATTTTCAAAAAATTAAAGAGACATGCTCACCTTGGAATACAAAACCAATTTGAATGTGCACGTTGGTTTCTAAGTTGTCCTCCACTTGGCCTCATTGAATGTTGATGGAGATGTTCCAGCATCATGCTCCTCTAGACAAAAATATTCATGGTCTCATGTCCATGAGCTCCTCCACTGTCTTTCCATATTTATGGATATCAGTTTTAGTTATCCAACTGGCATCTTCTGTGTGGATGATCTTTCCACTTAACCAAATACTCGTAATAAACTTTTCTCTTGTTCTTTTTAGCAATCTTATGGCCAAAAATCTTCTCTATATGTGTATTCTCTATTATGGGCATCTGTCTCTTCCACGTAATCTCCTCTCGATCATTTTTCCCTTCTATACCATCCGTCTTGTAAGGGTATAATTATTCTACATTGAATATTGGTGATACTCCAATGTCCTCTGAAATTTCAATATCATAAGCATTTGCAACAAATTTTCTGAGGATCTTACAAGGTCCTATCTTCTTCATCTTACACTTGTAATATTTCCCCTTCAGAAATATTTCCTTACTCAGTTGTGCTAAGACTTGATCTCCAATTTCAAAACTCACCTCTCTTCTCCCCTAGCCTACTATGTTCTTATATTTTTGGTTGTTATTATGTAGTTGTCCTTTGATATGATCATGCAACTTCTTGATTTCTGCAACAAAGTCCTATGCTCCTACACTTCAGAATTCATCTCCTCCCAAATATCTCAATTATGAAATTCCTCTTGGATGCATCCCATATACTATCTGGAATGGACTCTTACCAGTGCTACTATTTGGTGAGTCGTTATATGAAAACTCTACTTGGGGCAGAATTTGATCGCATTTACTGTTATGTTCAATGACCAAACTCCTTAATAGATTCCCTAAAATTTTATTCACTACCTCACTATGTATGTATGTCTGAGGATGATATGATGAAATGAATGGAAAAAATGTCCCCAACTTCTTCCACAGGGTCCTCCAAAAGTGTCCCACAAATTTAGTATCTCTGTCTGAAACTATACTCCTGGGCAACCCATGCAAACTCACAATCTCCTTGACAAACAAATTTTCTATGTGAGCATCATCACTAGTTTTGTGACACAGTATGAAATGTTCCATCTTCTAAAATCTGTCAACCACCACAAATATTGAATCATTCCCTCTCAGGCTTCTTGGAAATCCCAGAACAAAATCCATACTTATAGCATCTCGCGACGTGTCTGGAATAGGAAATGGTTCATAAAATCCAGTGTTATGTTGCTTTCCTTTATGATATTGGCAGATTCTACATTTGTCCACGAAAATATTCACATCATACATCATGCTTGGCCAATAGTATGAAGAAATCAACTGGTCATATGTTCTATCATGGCCAAAATGTCCATCCAATCCTCCGCTATGTTTCTCCTTTATCAAATTATCCCTCATTGAGAATTTTTGGATACACAATCGGCTTCCCTTGAATAACAGTTTGTCTTGAATTAGATACTGCATCCATTTATTTATGTCTCTTATCAAAGGGTTCTCACATGCTTCATAAGCTTCCTTGAAATATGGGTCTTCTTGATACATCTCCTTGAGGTGTTCAAATCCCAAAATCTCCACTTGGAATTCCTGTAAGGTCAAACATCTTGTGCTCAAAGAATATTCAAATTTATTAGCGCTTCCACTAATATGCTCGATAACAAAAGTAAAATTATGCATGAATTATACCCATTTGGTATGTCTCTCATTCAATTTCTCTTGTCTAGTTATATACTGCAAAGCCTAGTTGTCAGTATACAAAACACACACTTTCGGGATAAGATATAGCCTCCACTTTTTCAAAGCTTGAATTACAACAGAAAATTCCTTTTCATGTGTCAAATACTTCCTCTTAACATCATTAACATTCTCACTGAAATAAGCAACATGCTTATTATCTTGACTTAAAATTGTGCTAATGGCTACTCCACTAGCATCACATTTGACCTAAAAAGTCTTCTTAAAATATGGAAGAACCAAAACAGGTTATTCTATTATATTTTCTTTCAACACTCTAAATCCATTCTTAACTTCTTCTATCCTACTAAAAGATCCATGTTCCTTCTTTATGGTGTCAAGTATGGGTGCACAAATACTACTAAAATTCCTAATGAATTTTCTCTAAAAACTTGCCAACCCGTGAAAACTCCTTACTTCAAGCACGCTTCTTGGAGAAGTTCATTATCTTATTGACATCACCTTCTCTGGATCCATCTTCAACTCATTTCAACAAATTACGAACCCCAAATACACAATTTTTGTTTTCATAAAAGAACATTTCTTCAAATTCACCAACATCTTCTCATGTTGTAACCTTCTCAACACCATTTTCAAATTTCTTAAATGCTCCTTTTCAGTCTTACTGAAAACTAGAATATCATCTAAATAGACAATCACAAACTTACCAATAAAATATTTGAGCACTTCATTCATCAACCTCATAAACATACTTGGATCATTTTTTAAGCCAAAAGGAATAACAAGCCACTCATACAATCCTTCATTTGTTTTTAATGTTGTTTTCCATTCATCTCCCTATCTCATCCTTATCTGATGATAACCACTCTTCAAGTCTATTTTGGAAAAATAACTAGATCCACTCAAGCAATCCATTAAATCATCCATTATGGGTAAACTAAATCTATACATGATGGTTATCTTGTTGATGGCTCTAGAATTTGTACACATTCTCCAACCTCCATTCTTCTTCGGACTCAACACAATTGTTACTGCACACATGCTCAAACTTTCCCTGATCAAACCTTTATCCAAAAACTCTTGGAATTTCTCCTTGACCTCTTCATTTTCTTGAGGGGTTAGTCTGTATGTTGCTTTGTTCGGAAAAATTACTCCTGTAATAAGGCCAATATGGTGACTAATACTCTTGACAGGAAATAAATTTTGACATAACTCATCCACCATAATGTCAAAAAACTCATCCAATAACTCCTGAACTTCTACAGAAAAATAATTCATAGAATTTCTTGTGAGAATGACTCTCAGCTTACCTACAACAACAAATTTTATTTTCTGGTCTTTCTTAACTTCTTTTAAGAGTTCCTTCCCACTCATGAGAAGTATACTAGGACTAGCTTCCTCTTTGACTCACTTATCTTCTGTTGGCAACAACATATGCTTACACCCATTATTATCAAGGGTATAAGTATTCTTCCTCCCATCATGTATGACATTACTATCATATTCCCACGGTCTTCCCAACATAACATCACAAACATCCATAGGTATGAAATCAGATAAAACTTCATCTTTATAACCACCTATTTTAAACTCCACTTTACATTTCCCACTTACCATGACTTGATGTCCTATCTACAACCACAACACCTTGTACAGATTAGTATGTGTAGTAGTATCCAACTTCATATTTTCCACCATTTATGTGGATGCCAAGTTATTAGTGCTCCCATTACCTATGATTACCTCACATACCCTATCTCATGTCTTGCAAGTAGTTATGACCACATTGTTCCTTTGGACTAGTTCTGGTACCTCTTTCTCTAGCTTTATGAGAGATTTCATCATCATGAGTGATCTTCCTTCTTCCGCTACTTATTCCTTCATCTCTGTCTGCACATTCTTCTTTTGTTCCTCAGAAATGCGAGCTTATTTTCTTCTTGCATTCATCTTCCCAGGGTATTCCCAATACATGTGCCATGTGTTTTTACAGGCATAACACTTCACTTCTCCTCCTATGCCTCTTCCTCTACCTCTAGGAAAATAATTTATTCCTCCATATTTTCCTCCTCTATAACTTCCTACTCTTTCTCTCTCATTGTTATACTTTCCATCTTCTCCTCTCAGTTTCTAGAACTTCTCTCTGATGATCCCTCTTCCTCTGTTAGTACTCTTTCCTCTATTCCATTGACTCTGCTTCATTTCAAACTTTGCTTCTTCCTTCAGGGATACCTGATAAGCATCTTCCATAGTTCTCATTGGCATAATGCTAATCTCATATCACATTTCATACCTCAATCCATTAATGTACCTAGAAACTTTTTCTTCATCATTCTGCATATGTCCTTCTCTTATTTTCAACTTATAAAATTATTTGGTATACTCTTTCACTAGCATACCTTTATGTCTCATATTATTCAACTTCTTGAACAAATTTAATTGATAATCCTTGGGTATGAATTTATCCTTGGGCTTAGATACCATTCTATCTCAACTCTTTATTTTGGTCTTACCTTTCCTCCTTCTGTCAACTTCCAAATCATCCCACCATAAAGTTGCATGTCCCTTCAATCTGGTCACTGCATGCTTTACCTTCTTCTCATCATAAATTTCCTCATAGTTAAAGTACTTGTCTAAATAACTTATCCAATCAAGAAATTATTCTACGTTTAAATTACGTTTATACATCGTGACTTCTATTTTTTCTCTGGTTCCTAGCTTGAAAACAAAACCTCAACAATCACTCCCTTGCTTCTTGTTCTCCTACAACTTCTTCTTCTTCTACATATTCACTTTTAGCTTCACTGACATCACCAGCTTTGGGTTCTCTTCCTTTTTTTGTCTCCATGGCATCCAACCTTGCATGAATTTATCTAAATTCCTCTTCCATGGATGCATTGACTATAGTTCTCTCCCTACATCTTCTTGGTAGCATGATTCCAAATATTATTTCACACAGAGCTTAATTCTCGCTCTAATACCACTTGATTCAAACCCACCACCGCTCCCAGGGGCTCGCATGACCTATTGATCTAGGATCGTTCACATAAAGGAGTTGAATTATCTCTCGGGATATTGTTGAACACTCAAAATACTCTAGGATCATTCACATAAAGGAGTTGAATTAATACTTGAGATATGTCAGTGGAGAAATCCACGTGACCTCAGGCCAAAACCATGGCATAATCTCTTTAACTAGTAGGAACTCCAACACTTCGGAGCTCTGGGATTCAAGAGTTCTAACTACAAAAAACAACAATCCTCCTTAATGTTGAATTCGCAAATAGCCAAACAATAGTGGGGATCAACGACTCACACTACCTGCCAATATATACGTCTCACAGAGTTTTCGGGACTCCAGGCATGGGATTTCTACCTGCTCCAACACACAATACCTCTAAACTCATGAACTACAAAATCGCATATCATACGGTTGATGTCCATCTCAGATCGACGGCCTAAGATTACTCCAGGCTCTGGGCTTCAAAGCTCTTCACGATACAACACTTCAAATCCTTCAAATATTGAACTAGTGAAGGGATAGATCTTCGATCTACGTGTCCCTCTCGATATATGGTCGATATCTACTCCAGCCTTTGGGCCTTCAGTAGTTGTCAAGACAAAACACTTTACGCCTTCGTTCTCCTAGACTTTTGAATTCCCGAATCACTAGAAATATTCCGACACGCGGCCCTGACATCAATGATCATGAACTGCTCTAGCCTTCAAAGATTCAAGATTTTTCACACTCTTACAACAACACGTTGGGTTGAATTGATAGTAGTCATACGTCTAGATAACTGTTTATCTGTGTACACGTGTCTCCCATCAAGCAACGATCCAAATTAACTTCAAACTCTGGGACTTCGAGAAATTTTTCTCCTCCACAACACACAACCTAAATTTTTTGAATTCATGAAGCTTGAAGGAATTAAAGGGTTAACACCAACACACTTTCTCCAGATCTGACGATTGTGAAAAACTCTAGCTTCTCCTAAAAAAATCTCATATGCTCAACCTCCAAACAAAATGAATCCTTTCTCCATGGACCTTCGCTTGTTATTCTTCCTGATATTTGTCACTATAAGTGATTCGAACCTTGGTGCACACCTTGCGCTACTTCTCCCAAGCTTGATACTTAGAAAAAAATCTCTTTCTCAATCCTTGCGCTCACTCTCCTTGAGACTCTATCAACACTTCACTAATCGTTGACCCTTTCCAATCCTTGCATGGGTCTATCCTTCGAGATTTTTATATTGAAATGAGTATATGTACACTCCTTGCACTCACTTTATGAAATTCACTCTATCTCGCATGAGCTATCGAGTCTATAAACGACGCTTCCTTTGTACTCCTTGCATGGCCACTGTGCACTCCTTCACGAGGATTTCAGAAGAGAAACAATTGAAACTTATAGAACATCAAAGGTTCATTCATTCAACCATTAAATACACACACAAGCATATAAACATAGAATATAGATAACATAACATTACCCAAATAAATCATAGAGAAGAAAACTCAGATTGTGAAGTAAATATCCTCTATTATATTCCTTCAGGAAAACATTTACAAGAGTCCCCATAGCTCTCAACTTCTCCCTTTCTTCGCAATAATCACAATGATCTCAACAAAAAATACAATAATCTTGAATATCCTCTTTTGGGCATAGAATACATAAATTTATACATGGAGAGGCTTCTCGAGGCTTCCTTCTGACAACTCTAGTTCTTTGACATCATAATTAAATAATTCTACCCCTAAGCTTATTACAAATAAATGACTTCATGCCTAAAGAAGTTACAATCTCTTAGACACAGATGATTTTAAGGATGGAAATTTATTTTAAAATGTAGAAACCTTGGTGAATATTACTAATCCTTCATATTCCAACTATAAATGTTTGGCGATATTTTTGTTAAAATATTCAAATTTCTAAGGATTTTATATAGTTTTTATAAAGTTTTGGCGATTTTTAAGGTAAAATAATTTTATCCTATAGAATTTGGGCGACTCATTTTTAAAATAGCGAATCTCTTTTTTGAAAAAAACATGGAAAATTAGCCCATGAGCGAAATTTAGCCCCTAAAATCATCCATGCAATCTTAGATTGTTTACAATGGCTCATGCCTCAAAATCTTATGGACCTTTAATTACAATATTTTCAAAACATTAAAGTGATGCGCTCTCCTTGGAATCCAAAACAAATTTGAATGCGTGCGTTGGATGTTGAGTTGTCATCCACTTGGCTTGATTGAATGTTGCTGGCGATGCTCCTGCATCAATACAATTCTTCAAATCATGTAATCCTTCATATACAACATCATTGCAATTAAAATATTTTAATAAAGGTCATTAGGAGAGCTAAAATATTATCATAGTTCTCGACAAACGTTATATAGTAACCAGTTAGACCAAGAAAATCTCATAAACTCTTAATATTTTGGGGGTGTCCAATCCTTAATTTCATACGTTTTCTTCAAGTTTACACATACACCATCATGGCTCACAATATTACCCAAATATTCTACTTTAGAGACACCAAAGTAACATTTGGACCACTTGAGAAATATTCAATGATTAAGAAGTAATTGTAATACATGATTCAAAAAAGTAATATGGGGAATGCTATGTTTTATTATAGATCAATATGTCATCAAAAAATGCGAGGGAAAATGATACATAATGGGTTAAAAATTGTTTATTCATGAGAATATGGAAGGTGGAAGGTGGAATGTGTAATGTAAAGCCTAAAGCAAATCACAAAGAACTCGTAATGTCCTTCATGAGTGAAAACAAAATTTTTGAGAATATCTACCTCCATGTGAATTTGATGATAGTTGGAATGGAGATTAATTTTGGTAAATAGTTGAATGCATTTGGTTTCATCCAAGCAATCATCAATGACATGAATGATGAACTTATCCTTGACTATTGGGTTGGTGCAAGCTAATGATGGTCTCTCATGATGCGTTAGTGGAAATGAAAACATGGAAAAACAACAATTTGTTAACTTGGAGGGATTCTTCAAGGTACTTTTACAACGAATTTGAATATGGTGTAAAATTATGAAATGTAGGGAATTGAATTAGATTTCCAAATATATAATTCTTATCTGTTAAAATTGTGAATAACAATGTGAAATTGGAGTTCTTCTAACAGTGGTATGTTATTTTTCAACCAAAATATAATGCATATGTATCCACTAGTGCACATGTTGAGTACCTTAATGAAAAAAATTCTTTTTATAAATGTATATAATCCATTGTTGTAGTGCACAACAGTTTTTTTTTAAATTTAATATTAATTGTACATTTTCTTAGAATTATGAAAGTCAATATATCCTTGAAATTACAATGCCTTACATTAGTGCAAGCTACGAGGGAATTAACATTATCAAAAAAATTATTTATTTTATATTGTAGTTTTGAGTATCTTATAGTGAAACACATAACATATTTTAAAAATGTTTAAGATAATAAAAAGTTATAGAAAAAATAAAAGAGGTTTGTATTTTAGTATTTCGATATATGTTAAGACAAAAATAGAATAAAAATAGTAAAAAATATTTTAAAAATTAAATTATATATTTGGAATGGGCATACTCGACTCTATTTGTGCCTGTAGTTTCATCCATAATGGATTTGTGTATCCTATAGAAAAATAACATCAAAAATAGATATATTGACATGTATTCATAAAAATGGAGGTTTTAATTTATCTACAAACCAAACCACTAGGTTTGTCATGTCAAACCTAAATTCAAAGAAACCAAATCATAAAACATGTACTCTAGAGTTGTCATTCCCACATGAAAATAAAATTAAATGGAAGGAATGTGCACATGCTCTATAACGTTCATGCACTCTTGAACACATGAAAATTCCTAGAGGACACAATATTGGAAACATATGTGCATTCTGAATAACACAAAATCCATGTGAATTAACCTCTTGTGACTACACGGTGACCCCCCTGTGACCCCATTGAGACCCCCATATGACCCCCCAAAATATTTTGGTCAGGAGGTCCCACCCTTGAACCCGGGACAAGGGGGGCCTCGCCACTACCCGCCAACATAATGAACCAATAGTTACAATTCTTTGGATACATACTAATAGTTAAACAACACCATAAACAACACATTGAAATCATGCCTCCAAGTCCAAAAAACAACACCTTGAACTCGTCCATCTAGGACCAAAAACAATACCTTGAACTCATGCATTAAGGGCCACAAAAAAACACCTTGAACTCACATGAAATATTTAACCATGAACAACACCTTGAACACATAAACATGTCATCCCAAGTGTATCCTTTACCTCTTAGTGGAAATATTATCATGATCATCAAGTTTTTTGGAGAAGTAGGCATCAACATGAAGACTTGGACAAAGGTCAAGTGATGAAACTTGCTCATTAGGGATAAAAACTATATTGTAGGGATCAATATCGATCAATGAGTCCTTAAACCACCACATATGATCTATTTGTTGGATATTTGTCATTTGATTTTAAATATGGAAACCATTGTAAATTTTCAAGCATCAAGTATGGGTTGTGGGGCTTCAGACATGGTTAAGGCAGGAAAATCAAGCATTAGGACCTAAAGGAATTTCCCAGGAATCCAAATACAAGAAAAATTCCTTTAACCACCAAATGTTCTTTATAGTATCATATCCCTCCTAGTTGGGATATGGGAACTATTATAAGGTTTTGAGATCTAGGTATGAGTCTTGTTTCCTAGAACATGGTTGGGAGAGAAAACTTAAGCATCAATCCTCCCACCCTACATCCCTCTCTCTATCTCCTACCTTCCCTATTTCTCTCCCTCTCTACCCCCCTCCCCTCTATCTCTTATTACCTCTCTATCCCTATATATTTATAATTGTCTTTATCCCCTCATACCTCTCTCTTAGTTTCTCCCTATCTCTCTCTCTCTCTCCCTCTCCCTCTCTCAAAATATCCCACCTCCACCCCCTCTCTCTCTCCTTGTACTATTTTCTCTCTCTCTCTCTTCACTACTCTTTCTCACCCCCTCTCTATTTACCTCTCTCCCCCTCACTCTCATATCATAAAATTCTCTTGGAGAATCCAATATTGGTATAATCTACGGGGTTGTAAAGATGACACATCAGGCTACCTTAGGCCAAAAGTTTAGGCTCAAATGGGATGAAATGTTAGAGCTATAATAGAATAAAGGTCAGTTAGAAGAACAATCTCCAAATCAGGGTTTTAAAAGGTGATTTTTGTCTTTTGGGAATCTGCATATCTTTTGACTAGAAGATCCAACTAGGGTGATTCAAAAAGTTTAACAAGGTGGGATAAAAGGATTATCACATAAAATCCGGATAATATTAGGTATTTTTAGGTACATACATACTTCGACGTCTCTAAACATAGGAGCTTTCATTACTTGTGAGTACTACAACCTGGGGACAATGTGGTTCTTCCATGTACTTAGAGTATATAGGAATGCCTCTTTTGAATGGTTGTGCATTAAAAAACACTACTATGGATTTTAACTCCCATATACCTGGAATATATCAGGAGACCCCTAGAATCCTAATACCAACCGAGTAAACTATTTGGTCATCTTATGTCTATAGTACACCAAGAACAACACTCAGGGAGATCACTCTCCAGTACTTGGGTATTGAGATAGTACGAATAAGAGAATGTCCAAGCATCCTTAGTTAGTTCCATGAGATATTGGGACGAGTAGTGTTGTTCGAACCCACACATATATCAAAGAGATATAGCACATGACACTCCCTTTTCTGTGAGGACCTCTGCCTAAGACAATTAGGAATTCCTACATTGTAGGGATACTTGGACAACATGCCACAAAAAAAGGGAAATTATACACCAAATAACCCCTTAGATACTCTATCTTGGGATCTTTATGAAGATGAAGAAATTCTCAAGGACACATATGATTTACAAACGAAGGCAATAAAAAAATATGAGCTACAAAAGATAATGGATTCAATTGAAGCTAAGATAGAATAGATCATGGATACTAAGATGGATGGATTAAAAGGGGAGATCATGGAAGGGTTAAAAAAGTTGCTAATAGAGAGGCTACCTGAAAGTGACAATGTATCCCATGAAATTCATGATGAGGACACAAGGAATATGAATCAAGACATGAGAAAATCCAGCTTAGGGTTGAATAATAACCACTTTAATAAGATCGATATGAGCAATTTTTATGGAAAGGATCCAATCACATGGATACTCCAGATGGAGCAGTTCTTTGATCTACATGGTATACACAAATTGCATCCTTATATTTAGAACCTAATCAGTTTGTGTGATTTTGATAAATTTCTTCTCACAAATCACTTCTCACTTGGACAATTTTCACAAAAGAAATGATAGGACATTATGAGGATACAAGGAGCAATACCTTCTTTAACCAATTGATAAATATCGAGCAAAAGGGTTCAATTTTGGAGCACATTGAGAACTTCCAAATATAGAATATAAATGTAATAGACATTCCATATGAGAACCTGATTGATGTCTTCATAGGAAATTTAAAGGATAACATTCAACATGAGGTTCGCCTTTGGGAACCCAAATCATTGGAGAATGCGTTCAGGGTGGCAAGAAATGTTGAAAGAAAAAATATCGCTATGGCTACTAGAAGGACCACCCCTAATATCTATGAAGAGAAAAATGTTCCTTCCTATAAACCACCTCAACCTACAAGGTTGACACCTCAACAATTGGAGGAAATAAAAGAAAATGTTTTATTCTTTAATTGTGGAAACAAGTACAATAAGGGACATAAGTTTGGTGAGAATAAATTATTCTACATTGATTGTGAAGAGAAAGAAGAAAAATAACAAGAACCATCTCAAGATGAACATGTAGATATTTCCTCTGAAGATATGACTCCCACCATATCATCCCATGCATTGGCTAGAATTAACACTCCTTAAACCCTCAATATTGAAGGATATATCAAAAATGAAAAGGTAATAGTGCTAATTGATTATGGTAGTGATCATAATTTTATTCACTTTAAATTAGCCAAAGATCTCAATTGCTTTATATATCCAGATCCATAGTTTCAAGTAATGATTGCAAATGGAGGAACTATCAATTGCTTAGGAAAATTCCATAAGATAAATATTACTATGGAGGAATACGTAATGAATAGTACAATGATTGTTATACCAATGAGTGGTGTTGATGTTGTAATAGGGGTCCAATGGTTACAATCATTGGGAACAGTGGATTTTAATTTTCAAGAAATTTTCATGAAATTTTCTTTGGAAGGAAAAGAATTTGAATTAAGGGGTTTCACAAGGAAACCCAATAAGGTGGTAACCTCTAATAGTGTGACAACATTATTAAAAAAGAGGCATCATGGTGTAATTATACAACTATGCTCACTATATTTTCAAACAGCTAAGCCATGTATTCCCCCATATCTCCAAGGGATCATTGATAAGCATTCCAAAGTATTTGAAGATATTCCCAAAGGTCTTCAACCCACTCGCGATCAAGATCATTATGTTCACTTAATTCATGGGAGTGTTCTTCCTAACATCAGGCCTTACATATACCCTTATTCCCAGAAGAGTGGCATTGAATGTATGGTTGAAGAAATGTTATAGGTTGGTATTATTACACCTGGCCAAAGTTCTTACTCTGCACTGGTGGTAATGGTATGCAAGAAAGAGGGATCATGGCATATGTGTCCAGATTATAGAGAACTCAAGAACATCACCATTAAATACAAGTTTCCCATTCTCGTCATTGATGAATTGTTAGATGAAATGCATGCAGAAATCTACTTCCCAAAGTTGGATTTCCATTCAGGGTACCATCATATTAGAAAGAAGGAAGAATATATTCAAAAAACAACATTCATAACTCATGAAGGCCATTATGAATTTTTGGTTATGCATTTTGGCCTTATGAATGCACCTTCTACATTCCAAGGATTGATGAATTCCATTTTCAATCCCTTTGAAAATTTGTCTTAATGTTTTTTGATGATATACTAATCTATAGAAAGTCTTGGGAATATCATTTTCGACATGTTTATAGGGTTCTACAACTACTAAAGGAGAAACAGTTATATGATGAATTGACCAAATGTTTCTGTAGAGTGAAGGAGGTGTAGTATTTGGCTCATATTGTATGTCATGAAGGTGTCAAAGTATACCCTAACAAGATTAAAGCCATGATGGACTGGCCGATTCTCAAAACATTGAAGAATCTTAGAGGATTTTTGGGTTTGACAGGTTACTACCACAATTTTTTTCGAAACTATGGAAGAATAGAAGAACCTTTGACTAGATTAACTAAAAAGGATGCATTTTCATGGAATCCAGAGGAAACTAAATATTTTGAACAACTTAAAGAGGAAATGTGCAAAGATCATGTCTTGACCACACCAGACTTCACAAAAACCTTTATTGTGGAATGTGATGCCTCGAGAAATGGCATTTGTGCTGCTCTAATCCAATAAGGAAGGCTCCTTGCTTTTGAAAGTTGGACACTCAAGGGGAAGGACTTACACAAACCTATTTACAAGAGGGAAATGATGGAAATACTACATGCATTGAAGTAATGACACCCTTACCTAATAAGTAGGCACTTCAAGGTAAAAATAGGTCATGATAGTCTTAATTACTTCTTGGAACAAACACTATCTTCAAAAGAGAAAAAACAATGGGTGGCTGAGATGTTGGGTTATGACTATGAAATCATCTACACAAAAGGGAAGAAAAATGTTGTGGTAGATGCACTCTCAAGAAAGGATGAATATGTTGAGACATTTCTATGTGTTATATCTATCACCCAACGTAATCGGATCACTGAAGCAAGAGATGAATGGAAGAATGAGGAAGAAGTGTGGACTCACATTTAAAGGTTGGAGCAGGATTCTAGTGCATTTGATACATTTACATGGAAAAATGATTCACTATGGTAAAAAGATAGCTTATATTTATGTAATAGCTCCGAACTCAAACAAAAGGTAACTTTGGAATTGCACACCTCTCCGGTATGAGGGCCCTCTGGATTTTTGAAAACGTATCACATGGTCAAGAGGGAATTTTTTTGGGATGGTCACAAAACTGATGTTCAAAGGTTCTTGGCAGAATGTTTGGTTTTCCAACAAAATAAGGTGGAAACAATTAAGAACCCATGTATTTTACAACCATTAGCCATTACAAGTCAACACTAGGAGGAGGTTTCCATGGATTTCATCACTTGGTTACCGAAGTTTGAAGGAAAGAGTGTCATCATTGTTGGCACAAAATTGATCAGACAAGGGTCCTTCTCATGTTACCAACAAAAGGTACAGAGGTAGTCTAGAGAAATGCAATTTTCATCTTACTTGGAGAAAAGAAGTCTCACTCGAAGTGCAACCAAAACAAAGAAAATAGGGAAGGGTAAAAAGAATGCTTAGACAAATCCATACCATCTACGGTCTTTGTATTCTTGTGCAAGATAGATTAAACTCAGAACTGTGTAAACATTCCTAACTCAAATTAAAGAAAACATAGTTGTGTTTCAGACATAAATAAAATATATCACATTAATCATATCTAAAATAAAGACAATATGAAAAAACATTCAAGATGATTCAGAACTTAACAGAGATAGTAATTTCAAATTTTGAATCTCTCCTTGTATTAACTTCATAAGGTTCTTATCAATTACATAATGATCTGCTCAGATACAGAAATAGCTCAGTCATTCCAAAACTTAACCAAAAACTCTATTACTGAGAGACAACATTAACCCAAATCCTTTTCTCTTTTACCAATACAATAGGACATGACTCTTTATAGACTTGGTCTAGTTTCCAGAATGCAGACGCTAGAATCATAGCTAATATCTACCCAAAATCAACAAACAATAAATCCAACCCTTTAGAATCATATTCATCCCATATATATAATCCAACTAGGATTTCCATGTTTGATACTTCACATGATTTCTTGTTCTTATTTTGTTGTAACTCATTTCTCCATGTTGACGTTGCATTGTCCTTCCTTCCAACCATTTTCAGTTTTTTTCCTTGTTCTGTTGTCCTGCTCCTCTTTGATTTGCACGGCTTATGTTTGACCAAAATTGGAACTACATCATCCCTTGCGCAAATTCTAACAACAAAAAAAGGGCCCAACAGACTCCGACCACAATCCTTGACTCGTCCTCGAGTCAAGTCCTTTGTTCTTCTGTGGCCTCTAGACTGGCATGTTGCTTTCCTTTGTCTTATTTCTATGCTTTTCTCCCAACTTCTTATTGAGTTATTTATTTTTCCATCTCTTCTAACAAAGGGCCCAACTCTAGGACCAATTAAAGGGCTCTCTTATTTACCCCTTGGAAATTAACGACCTTGTCCTGCAACTTCCTGGCGAGGAGTGAAGATTCAGCCACGAACTGCTAAGTCTTGTCGGTAATGCATCCCTTACTATTTGAAGCGACTAGGGAGTTCCATTCTGAGTTGGTTGTAGCATCTACCTGATGCATCTACATATAGGTTGTCTGAAAAAATAGTGGAAAATATCATAGCTCTTTCTTAGCTACTGTTTTTTCTTCAAATAGATCATTCATATCGTTGTCTTCTTGTTGGATCTAATCAAAATTTTCATGTTTCTCCATCGGATCCATGGTGATGGAAACTTCCTCGTTAAGAGAATGGATCTTTGTGTGCAAGTCTTCCAGGGTTTGTTTGCATCTTGAAATGATCCCCATCCAGTCACTAACTTCTAGGAAAACCTTGATGCATTCTACAATTTGCTTGTGTACAGTTTCCCTTGCATTATTTCCTTCGAGCACAACTCTTTCCATTTTCTCTTGAAGCTTTTGAGGTTGTCCTGCTTCCTGTTGATTCTCCCACAAATATTCTTCAAGGCTCTCAGTACGAATGGACAAATATGACCATGCTACCTGGAGTATCTCAATCGGCTCTACCAGATCTCCTGCTACATTGGATTCATATAGTTGAGGTGTTATTCTTAAGATGATTGGCCAGGCTTCTGCAAGCTTCTCCTAGACCTTTTCCATTTTCTACTCCACCTAGATCTTTGCATATTCTTCATGTGTCTAGCATGTTTGCGCAATGATTTCTTACTCTTTACAGAACTCTGCTTCCCACTCAGCCTATTGGAGCCTATGATCCTATTGATCAGTTGAAGATCTGATCATCCCAATTAGCTTCATTGATGGCCATTGAGCGAGGTCACCAAATGTAGTGGCCTCCCTGGGTACTCAGACCTGTAGTGGGATTTTGTTGGTCATTGAATGTTCTAATGGTGTATCCACCTGTTTTTCCCATATATATGGACCATGCAGTGGCTATGTAAGTCTCATCGTCGTCGATGATTGAAGGAAAGGGATAATATCCATTTTCGTCAAGTAGAGTTGCACCATCTCTATGCACTGTTATGGGTTATGGAGTATTAGATCCAGTTGTTCTTGCAACAAAGTTGCACTTTTTCCTAATGTTGATTGAGGTTCATGTTGAATCTCTGGTACTTCTACCTCTTTCTAGACCACAGTGTTTGTGGTTCAACCTCTTTGGATGACACTTTCAACATTGACTGTTTAGAGTGGGCATTGAGGGCTTGGGGTTTGTTGTATAGGCACAATTTGGGTCTCCGACGAATGTAGAGTGTCCTAGATTGGCACAACTAGAACAATTAAATAGCTTGGCACTTATGGGGTCAAGCTAGTGAGTTCTAGTATATTTTTGGGTAGTTCGGGGGGATCCAACTGCATGGGCTTTGATTCAATGGTTTGGGGTTGGGTGGTCATTTCTTGCGGTGGTGATTCAGGTTGTGGGGGTGAAGGGGGTTGTTTTGTGATGATGGTGGTGGATGTAGTGGTATCCAACTCAGGTTCATCCTGGATGTCAATGATAGTCTGGTATGCTCGAGTACGAGGTACGGTTCATGATATGGGTGGACGGTTCAAGATCTTCACCGAGGATATCGCAGTCTTGGGTTTCTTGATGAAAGGGTGTCTAATGAATGTTGCATTAAGGATGTCATTGAAATCTTTACTTGTTATCAGAGCTTGATCTAGAAGCTATGGGAACATGGGTAGTGTTTGCTTCTTGTGTTCCATCATTTGGGTCTCTTCTTCCTCCTCCTCTCAGTCTGTATGCATTGGAGATTATTTATTTTTCTCCTCTGGGCCTGAGATCGGTCCTACCCCTGCTTCCTATCCCTTATTCTTCAATAGATCTCTAGGTATAAGGTATTTCATCCCTGACTTGTGTGGGTTGTGTTTCACTCCTATCCATGACATTACTTCCTTGTGAAAGGCCCCCTAATCCAAGTTAAATGACAACATATGTGAGTGAAAATATTTAGTTATAGCATGCCTAGCCCAAACAAATGTATGGTGTCGATTCAACTTGAACACAATATTCCTCATGTTCAAGTTGAGAATCTCTTGTGATACGCACAACCTCGGATTTGCATCAAGCAGTCGATTGTACCACTTTAGGAACATTTCATTGTTGAATGTTATGTTCTTCGAGTTCGACCTTGAGTGCCAAGGTTCTAACATCTTTTCTAGTTGACCTTTATCTATTGGCGATAATGGTCTTTCTAAGGGTGGCATCCACTTCAACATGGTGAATGTAACAAGAAGGTATCCATACGTGAAGGTACCTCCCTTCTCCTGCGCTTCCTTGCATGCTACCAGGAGTTCTTATAGTATGTAGCTACACCAATTGAACATGGCTCTGTTGGCATAAAAATACACCACTGAGAGGGCATCCAATGTGCACTCACCCTTGTAGTAGGACCTCATTACCTTGCTAGAAATTACATAGAAATTTTTTCTGACCATCTCTAGTAAAATGGGGTCAATATTGGTTGTGTGCCCCCCTCTCCGTGTATGAAATATTTCATACATGTTGGGTTCTCCCTTCTTCCCATGTTTAATGGGGCCCTAGAACCCTTTAGATTCATCTTCAGCTTTGATGGATAGGCCCTTGAGTTGATGGATATCCTCTACATGAATGGGATATTTTCTTTTGAACCATAAGATCCTGTCATGTACCCATCTGATGAGGAACTCGGTACACCACACAACCTCACCAGTAGTGGCAAAAATTGGCAATCTCGGAGATTCATGATTTTGGAGTTAAAGAGGTTGATAAAATTCGGCTTTGATATGAACTTCATCCCTCCCATCTCATCCGGGGCCACACTCTAGAACACATCAATGTTCATTTTTGGGAATAACACTTGTTCTGTTAGGTCGAGGTCAAGGAGATTCACTTGCTCGACCTTCCCTTTGAGGTTTCCCACGATCTCAACCCAGGGATCACACGGCTCATCTAGAACTGCTTCTTTGGAGAGTGAACTTCATCTTCCTGTAGCTCTCGAAATCACTGCTATGGATTTATAAGAAACTTAGACCAATTATACTAGGCTTCAGGGTCATGACAAAGATAATTTGCAGGCTCTATAATAGTTTTAGAAATCTCAATTAAAAAATGGAAAACAATAAGTCTTACACTGAGTTCACACATCCTTATACTCATGCCAGCTGGAAGGCTTTGTTACTACTCCTAGGTTACTCATGATTAACCCTATAGGAACAACCTGGAGCTGAGGTTTCCAACGAGACTTTTTAACAGGGTAAATCTATTGGGGGATTCTCACATTTACTGAACAAGTTGGAAAGGGAAGTGGTTGGCTTCAATCCTTAATGTTTGAACGGTTAATAATCTTGGAGAAAATACTAATGGAATCTTCGCATATCATGAATTTATGGTCTAACTGAGTTCATACCATTTACTATAGTGGTCATAAAGGCTATGAATGGATCGGTGCATGTGGCACATGGACTAGGATTGCATTCAGATTCACTCTCCCTCTGAACACAACGGGGTCCCCATCATATTAAATGATTATATTTAATGGACTCGTGGATCTTCTAATCTTGCATTCCTGAGTAAGCAGTTCTGCACCAAAGTAATAATTAGATGGAAAAAAAATGGAATACATGTCGCGATGCAACGATGCACACTCTGACTTTATTAACTTGAATTTAAATAAATTCCAGAAATTCAAATCTAACTAATATACATGCTCCTTTGGACTAGAGAAACAACCCTTTAGCTCAATACTGAGAAATATAGGGTTTCAAGCGAGTGCCATTCACCCATCCCGGCTGAAGTATACCATCCAGTTGTATTAGTCTAATTTCTCCAGAGTGTCATATCTTTGAAACTATAAATGGGCCCAACCAATGCATGAGTAACTTGCCTAGATGTTTCCAATATCGACTGTCATAAAGTAGGACCTTATCTACTTTCAAAAATGTTTTGTCCTTAATGTGCATGTCATGCCAAGACTTCTTCCTGGCTTTCTCAATTGATTGATGAAAGTCTGCAAAAACCTGGCCTCATCAAGTTCTTGCAACTCCATAACCCTCTGCACAATTGATTTATCCTCTAACATATGTGTCACTTGTGCGATGTATAGACTAGGGGTAATGAATTACACATGTACCACAACCTATTTCCCATAGACTAAATGAAATGGAGTATACTTTTGGAGCTTCTTCATGATTTTCCTGTAATCCCATAAAACTGCTAAGACTCTTCCATCCCAATCTTCCCTGTTTGCGAAACAAACCTTCGTCAAACCTCTCTCCAAATATTGTTAAATGCCTCTACTATTCCATTGGCTTGTGGATGGTAGGGGATGCTTTTATGTTGGATTAAGGAATTTGTTGTAAGATTTACTATTGTACTACTAAATAAATGATCACCCTGATCACTAGTCAGACTCATAGGACATCCAAACCAAGTGATAATGTTTTCGAAAATAAAACTTCCAGCGGTATCGGTTGAATAGTCCTGAACAGTTTTTACCTCTTCCCATCGTGTCAGGTAATCGATTGTGGTGATAATGTACCTGGCGTTTGAGTACTAAGTTGTGGGGTTGATCATTCCAATAAAATCAACTAGCCACTTCTCAAATGCTTGCAGATCTCGAATTGGTTGAAGAGGCAATTTGTCTCATCTTGATCACTTAACTACTCTCTGGAAAACATCACAATATCTAACATACTCCTTTTCATCCCTGAAGAGTGTGGCCCACCATAGTCCAACTTGGAGGAATTTTTGTGCAATGGCCTTTCCTCCAACATGGCCTCTCACAACTCCACTGTGGCACTCCCAGAGGATATCCTGTCTTTCATGATCCAAAACGCATCTCGTGAGGATACTGTATAGGCCCAACTTATACATTTTCCCTAAAATCAATTGATAGTATACTTCTCGAACCACCATATAATTTTTCTGAGTTGCGGAGTACGTTTCTCGATAGGCCCCTATACTCAATAAGACTTCTATGTCTTCCAGGTATTCTGGTACTTCCTCAACTCAAAACAGGTCTACATCTGGAAGTTGATTTTCGATTTCTTTGCCACTCTCCCCTGAATCCAATCTAGACAAGTGATCAGGACCCATGTCACATCTCCCTGGTTTGATGATCACCTTAAAATAAAATTCTTGAAACAGTAACAACCATTGACAAATTCGTCCTTCCAAGACAGACTTGTTAACTAGATATTTTAACGCAGAATGATCAGTGAAAATTTTCAAAATGAGAACCTAATAGTTAATTTCTAAACTTCTGTAGAGAATAAATCATAGCCAATCCCTCCCTTTTTGTGGTTGTATAGTTGTGTTCATCTTGCGATAGCTTCCTGCTAGCAAAATAGATGGTATGATCTGTATTCCCATCCATTGGTTGCACCAAGATGACTCCTAGGGAAATACTTGATGCATCCACATGTACATGAAATTTATTTTCCGAATTTGGAAATATAAAAATAGGTGTTGTGCTAAGATTTTTCTTCAGGATGTCAAACACTCGATCAGACTCTGGTGTCCACTTGAAAAATTCAGACTTCTTTAGTAGATTTTCCAGGGGTGTAGTAATAGTTTCATACCTTTTGATTAACTTTTGATAGTACCCTATGTTACCCATCATTGAGCGCAAATGCTTAGTGGTTGTAGGAGGTGGCATATTCAAAATGAACGCAACTTTGGTTGGGTCTACCACAGTCCTTCTCGGCATACTATGTGGCCTAAAATATTTCCATGTGGCACACCAAAGATACACTTTCTGAGTTTTAAATATATTTGCAGCTCCTGGTACCAATCAAACATCAGTCATAGTAGTGCCATGTGTTATTTCAATAGAATGTACACCATCTAGTCATCCATATAAACTTCAATAAATTTGTGGATGTATTCTCAGAAGGCTGCTATCACAATCTGGGATAAAACTGCGGGTGCATTCTTTAGAGCGAAGGGAATCACATTATATTCAAATGACCCTCATTATGTTATGACTATGGTCTTCCTCTTGTCTTCTTCAATAATTCTTACTTGGTGATACCCCAAAAATCCATCTGTAAATGAGTAAGACTCATTCCCTGCAACCTGTTCTAGCACCTCATCAATAAAATGTGTGGGAAAAGGGTCATGCACATAGGAATAATTAAGGCTTATGTAATATACACATACCATAATGTCCTATCTACCTTTCTTTCTCTGGATAACTATGGGGCTAACCCACTCTGCTTCTTCAACTGGAAAGATCAGTCTAGCCTCAAGCATCTTGTCTATTTCCCTCTTAACCTTCTCTTTCACCCTGGGGTTAAGACAATATGTTATATTCCTTACATGTTTTGATCCAGTTTTTAGTTCAATCTTAATCTCTCCCATAGCTCCTTTTATCCCTTTTATCTCTATGAACGTTTTCAGGAATAAGTCCTCATACTCTCGCAACAGGATATGTATTTCTTGGCAAGTTTTCTCATCCCAGTAATCTCCTATAACTACTATATTGGGTTTTTCGGTAGTTCCTATATTTATTTTCCGCAACTTCAATGGGTGGTTATAAGATCTATTAGTCTAACTAGGAAATGTGTTATGTATTTATATACTTCCTTTTGTTTCCTCAATGGATAAATTTCTCAGTTCTTATAAATCATCAAAGTCTCCCAAATCCTTCTCGATTTCGTAGCATTCTATGGGTGCCTTGTCCATGTCCAAGTGAAGGTTAGACGAAAGGAATTGACTATGCTTGGCACATACCACTAGGTCTAATTTATGTTTATAAACATCGACAAAAATCGTTTCTTTAATTCTTTGTGGGACTATCTTAAGCTTAGTGTACTTACTTTTCAAAGAAAAGTCCTTGCAAAATTGTTCTGCTAAAGTTTTCCTATTGTTGGTCTCCCTTTCGGTCTCTTCATGGATGTACCAAGATTTCGGTATCGGACCTAGTGAATGGGGAAATAATTGAACCCATAATTGAGATGGTAGTTCAACAACTTGCCACTGTCTTACACATTGTTCGATATGTGTTTTAGGATCATATTGTCCATCGAACAGTTGCGCAACTTGAAAATACTTATGCATCTTTGATTCAATTGTTCCTTGTATTGAAATTGACATTAAATAACAAGCTCTACATCCTCCCAGTTCTTAATTACTTCTTTGTGACTATCCCACCATCTGGCAGGGGTGTCTTCTAGGGATAAGTTCAGAACTACGATCCTTTGATATTCTACTATCTTTTCTTCCATCCAGAAAACTTCCAAGGTCTGAGGTACCATTATATGTCGAATGTTATCTAACATCAGTTCCAACCCATATCATTGCTCTAACAGTTGTGCATCGTCTTGAAACTATTTCATATGCACCATGCTTCCAACTGTTAAAGGCCAGTTATGAATCTCCATCTGTCAATTGTATGCTCCTCCAGGTTACTGATCCATCAGCCGTAGAATTGATGTAGTCTACTCTCCTCCATGTTGTTATTGTGTATAACTGATCTAGATCCTCTCCTTCAATATTGTTGTTTGTTGTCTCCATGTACAAATGGCCTACATACGGATCCAAGGGTTGAACTACTTCTATTTTGTCTTCTTCAAATGTCATAGTATCTTTGTTTAGGTCAATAACAACATAGTTATAATAATCCCAATCAATACCAAATAGTGCAGGATAAGGGTCCTTTTCCCCCATGATTTCAATCACCTCAAAATCGTCTACATTTTTTACTCCCACAACATCTATCTCCACATTCTCCAACATTCCTATTGGGAAAATGCAATAATGATTGGCCATTCTCAATTAGATTGGGGAATATATCAACTCCGGTTTCCCTAAAGCTTCCCAAGTATTTTTAGGCAGTATGTTAACATCAAATCCTAGATCTAACATAACATCCTTAATATCAAACTCATCTAGTTGGGCTACTAATCTAAACTCTTTCACAGTCTGTATTTTCCTTCTTTGCACTTTCTGAGTTTTCTTCTCGGGAAGATTAGTCATTATTCTAGCTTCCATGGGTTTCTCTATTCCTAGGACTAAATACAAGGCATTGCGCAACTTTTTTGTCAACTGGTCATTCCCAAGAATATCAGAAAATATTTGAAACCAAAGATCGACTACATTTTGTGACTTCTCATGTTGTCTCATCGGAATTACAGGGTTTTGTGGTGCAGGGGGTGAGGTAGGGAATTGTGAAATATTAGGATAACTGGTGAGTTGAGGGGGGTTTCTTCCATTTCTGGACCAGGGATACTCTATAATACTTCTATTTAATTTTTAAAGAATATCTTTTGTTTCATAGGGTCATACCTGTCCTCCTTAGGTGTTTATTTCTGTATCTTAGGCATATTATCCGCATCTGTGCTAGTCTTTGCTCCTCCTTGAGTAACAATATTAACTGCGGGTAGTTGTTTCTTGATGAACCTCTTTATATCTTAACTGATGAAGTTGGCTCCTCGTTAAAGCGCTTGATCCTCCCATTTCGTAATTAGCTCTGGGTAGTCTTCAGTTGCATTCCCATTGGCTCTACAATGTCAGCACCATGGTCATCTCGGTTGAGGAAAATCCCTATCCATGCAACCTTACTCATCATAGTTGTAGCATCTACTTGACCCTATTCCCCCAATTCTTCCTCCTCTGAAGTCTCCTCCAACCTCACCTCCTCGGCCCCTTCCTAATCCTTGAGGGATTTTGTTCACCCTGAATGATGTTTGATGTAATTTGTCTACAAGTGCATCCAATGCTCTACACTATTTCGTAGGATGCATGGTAGATGCATAGAAATCACAATGTACAATGTTTGGTAATGTAGAATAATTTTGAATAATAGGGAATTTCCTTGGTGCATGCCCATGAATTCGACAAATATCGCAATACTCAACTGACGATGGTGCTTGAATACCTAGAAAGGCATGGATGGAGGTTGGGGTATGGAATGGTAAATTTTTAGATACTTGTGAAAATACTCTCGTGGATCCTGATGAGGGTTCTCTCGGATTGTGAGGATGTCCCATTCCCCTCATACATGGACATTCATTCACCAGATGTCCCTTTGTGTAGCATCTGGTACACCAAAATTGAGGTCTGTCTAGGTATCGTTAATTCTTGAATCTTCTCTATCAGTTTCGATATTTGTCATGGTAGTTGCCTCATATTTGCATCCGCTTGTGGTATGGTAACTTTTAGGATCCCTGGATATCCTTCCATGTCTTCAATCTTCATTGATTGTTCTAAGGCATTTGTCAAGGAGTCTATCGGTTGTTGTGTTAATGGAATTCATGTCAGAGGTAGCAATCCCTAGATATACCATTCTCTTTGGTTATATTCATGAATTGGATGCGTTAGCCTCCCAATGGCATCCTTAAAATTATGAATATATTCCCAAGTTGATTCTCCTTCCCTCTACTAAATCTCACGCAACTCAGACAGATCTTGTTGTTCCGACTGAGAAATCTTAAACTCTGCTATGAATTTTGTCCGAACTTGGCTAAGTGTGAATGCATTTACTTGCACTCCTCCTGGATCAATAGCCTTCATGTACCATTGGAGAGCACGACTTCTCAAGGTAGTCTAGAATTAAACCAATTTATTTGCATCTGGAGTCGCTCTGGACCTCTAAATCGCTTCACATAAAAACCAATGCTGCTCAACATCCTCATCTCCTTTACCCCAAAATTATATGTATCGAGCGATTGAGACTTCCGCATTTCCATCCATTGTCAATCTCACTACTCCTATCAAAGTAAACCCTAACATTCATGGTTGCAATCTACTAGGGGATCCCAATATCTGCCCAGTACTCGTACTCACCGGTTGTGACTGACTAACAGAATGAAATGAAATAGGAATAGCATAATAAGGTAGTATAGGATTGACCACTGGCATAGAAGACACATCGGGGATGGGTGATTCGGGGCTGGTTCCACTAGCTTCTGGGTGAGTTTCTTTGATCTGGGGGGTCTCGTTCTCATTCTCTGGAGCGATCTCTTCTATCGGGATCACGATATTTCCCGGTATCAGGGCTAAGTCTTTTCTTTCTTCTACAAAATCTATGTCATCTTGATATTCTCTTGCTTCTACACATTCATCTTCTTGTCCACCCTCTTGGGACTTCTTTCTCTTCGTGCTTCTCTCTCACTTAGTCTTTAACTGGCCCATATTTTCCATCTTCTCATATTCTACAACTCTTCCTCCTTTCATTCATTGACTTCTCTTGGTCCGAGTTCTTTCCTCAACACCTTGGACTGCTTCAGTTCTTTCTTTATCTTATTGCGCCACCACTTCTCAATTATGGCAGCTCTTTTCAAGGCTCACTCATTCCTTGCGTCCATTTCTTGCTGCTCCCCCATTTATAAAAGAACCCTCTCCCCTTTCTCCGGCCATGATCCCACCCTAGAGTCCACCCACACCAAGCGTGGGTGTTTAGGTTGTCATATCATTCAAGGAGATGGTCAACATCCCCTCCTCCATCAAGAATACCTTAATCCATAGGGGAATTTCTCTCGATAGCCTTCCCTGTGCGTCTCTCTTGAAATATGCATCTTCCCTTGAAAAAGATTGGTGGTTTTCAACTGCAAACTCGATAATTTATCCTTCTAGAGTCGTATTGACCCAGAAATCAACAGCTCAAATTATGAGACGATCCAGCTGATGAAGTGTTGCAGTATTCGTTGTATCCCAAGTACATGTCTTATTGACTCGTTCTTGGAATTGTGGAGCTTCTTGGAGCCTCTCTATCCAATGGAATAGTTCTTTTGGAAATTTAACCCAAAATATCTCATACTGGTCACTTAATCTTTATTAGTAAAACATAACCTCTCTTGTATATTTCATAGATTTACGTCGCAACTCTGCTTCTTTCCATATGAAGGTGTAGTATTTTTTCTCCCACCACTAGTGAATATCAGATACATGGAAGCATTCTCCCTACAGGCTTCCTCTTGAAATGGGTCCCAACAATTGAACCATTTTGTTGACGTGGAATTAATCAGACCAGGGTCCTTTTGAGATTACCAACAAAAGGTACCGAAGTAGTCTAGAGAACTAGCATTTTCATCTTCCTTGGAGGGACGACGTCTCACCCGAAGCACAACCAAGAAAAAGAAGATAGGGAAGGGAAAGAATAATGCTTAGACAAATCCATACAGTCTATGGTCCATGTATTCTTGCGCAAGATAGATTAAACTCAGAACTGTGTAAACATTCTTAACTCAGATGAAAGAAAATAGAGTTGCGTTGCAACCATAAAGAAACTATATCACATTAATCAGATCTGACATAAATAAAATATGAAACAACATTCAAGATGATTTAGAACTTAACATGAACACTAATTTCAAAATTTGAATCTCTCCTTGTATTAACTTCATAAGGTTTGTCTCAATTACATAATGATCTTCTTAGATGCAGACATAGCTCGATCATGCCAGAACTTAAGAACAAACTCTATTACTGAGAGACAAGGTTAACCCAAATCCCTTGTGATTTTATCAATACAATAGGACATGACTCTTCATAGACTTGGTCTGGTTTCCGGAACCCAGACTCTAGAATCATAGCTAATATCTACCCAAAATCATAAAACAGTAAATCCAACCCTTTGTAATCGTATTCGTCCCATATATATAAGCCAACTGGGATTTCCGTGTTTGAGACTTTGCATTCTTTCTTGGTCTTATGATGTTGTAACTTATTTTTCCATGTTGGTGTTGCGCTATCCATCCTTCCAACATTTTTTCGGTTTATTTCCTTGTTCTATTGTTCCGCTCCTCTATGAATTGCACAGAGTTTGTTTAACCAAAATTGGAACTGCATCATCCCTTGTGAACCTTCTAACAACAAAATGAAGGGCCCAACAATCATGGTGATTGTTGATAGACTTACCAAGTGTGCACAATTTGTTTCACTCTCTCATCCTTTCAAATCTAGTATAGTTGCTACTACATTCATGGAGACAGTTCAAAAACTACATGGATGCCCAAAGATTATTGTAAGTGACAGAGATACCATCTTCATTGGATATTTTTGGACATAATTATTTTCTTGTTTGGTTACTCAATTGGCTCATAGCTCATCTTATCATCTTCAATCTGATGGACAAATTGATATAGTGAACAAATGTTTGGAAGGATACATTCGTTGCTTTTTCTCTGATAAACAAACATAATGGTTCAAGTGGTTACCCTCGGAAGAATGGTTTTGTAACACTTCCTTTCATACGACAAGAAAAATGACACCATTTATGGTGCTTTACGGATATCACCCACCTTCCATAACTTCTTCTATAAAAGAAAAATCTAAGGTTCAAGCAGTGGAAAATCACATCGAGCATAAACAACAATTTCTTCAACTCTTAAAGGACAACTTGACCATGGCACAAAATCACATGAAACAACAATCAAATCCACATCGTAGTGAAATAAGTTTTGAAGTAGGGTATTGAGTATTTTTAAGACTACAACTACACAAACAGATGTCCCTCAAGCAAGCTAAGAATGATAATAAATTATCACCAAAGTAATATGTCTCTTAAAAGGTGTTGCAAAATGTTGGTACTATGGCATACAAATTGGAGTTGACTGCATATTCGCGAGTACACCCAGTTTTCCATGTTTCATGCTTAAAGAAGATTATAGGTGACAAGATCCCAGTTCAAACAATATTTCGAGAACTTGACGAGGAAGGAAAAATCATATTGGATCTTGAAGCTATCACTGACACAAGAATTCACGAGTTAAGGAATAGATCAATTTTAGAGTATCTCGTTAAGTGGAAGAAACTACCTGTTGAAGATTCCATGTGGGAAGAAGAGTCTTTTATACAGAAGCATCCAGAAATACTCAAGTGTTGAGGAAAATACTTGTCTAAAGGGGAGGGGAATGTTAAGCCCTAAATCATGGTACATTGCCCCTTAATTGGGGCATATTACATTAGTATTGTTATTTTATTTATGTTGACTTGGGTCCATTAGTTCTAATTGTACCTCCTAGTCTCCTATATACACCAAGGATAAGTTTTCATTTGGAATCATCTTGTATTTTTGAATTCATATGATGTATAATGAGGCTTCCCCCTGGAAGAGGCATATTATATGAATTTATCTCTTTGTCAAGGTGTTGAGTACTTATTCTGAGGTTTTTATTCTATTTTTTATATTTTTTTCTTAACACCTTCACATATCTTCCCCTATCTCTCCACCTTACTCCCTCTCCCTAAGTCTCTTTATTTCTATCCCTCACTCCTTCTCTCGCCCTTCATCTCTCTATATATCTCCCTCTACATATCTCTCCCTACCTCCCTCTCGACGCGTATCTCTCTCCCCCTCTCTCTCCAACCACTCTATATATTTCCCTATACTCCTCTCTCTCTTTCCCTCTTGATTAATATCTTCCCCTCTCTCCCTCTCCCTCCCTCTCTTCCTCCTCTACCACTCTCCCCCACTCTCAACATCCATTGATTTCTCTCTCATGTCCCTCTCATGTCCCTCTCTTTGTCTCTCCCTCCTTATTCCTCCACTATCTCTCCTACTCTCTCTCTCTCTCTCTGCCCCTTATCCCCATTCCCCTCTCTCCCTACCACCCTCTATACCCATCATTATCTCTCCCCCTCTCTCTAATATTTTTATCTCTCTGTCTCTCTCTCTCTATCTCTCTCTCACTCAGTCTATACCCCTCTCTCTCTCCACCCTCTAGCACTCTCTCCATCTATATATCCCTCCTAACCTCTCTCTCTATCTAACCATCTCTCCCTCCCTCCCTCTACCTTCAGTTCTCTTTATCACTTGCTCTTATTTTATCTCTCCCCTTTCTCCCTCTCCCTCTCTTTCTCCCCCCTTGTCCACTCTCTCCCTCTCTCTTTCTCCCTCCATATATTTATCTCTCTCTCTCTCTCTCTCTCTGCCAATATCTCTCTTACTTTGTCTCTCTACCCCCTCTCCCTCTTCCCCTATTTCCCTCCCTCCTACTATACCCCCTTTGTCTCTCCCACCTCTCTTCATATCTCTCTTTATATATGTATATATATATATATGTATCATATATCCTTCAATATCACCCTCAATATCATTATCTCTCTTCCCATCTTTCTCTCTTAATATGTTTCTCCCTCCCTCAAGAACTCTCTCCTTCTATACCTCTTTCCCTTTCCATGTCTACCCTCTCCCCTACCTCTCTCCTCTCTCTCTCTCTCTCTCTCTCTCTCACCCCCCACCCTTTTCCTTCCCTATCCTCCCCCTCTATCTCTCTTACCTTTTCTCTACATCCTCTCTCTCCTCACCTCCTTACCTTTCTCTACATCCCTCTCTCTCACTCACACTCTCTCTACCTATCTATCCTTCTCTCCTTCTCATATCTCGCACATCTAATAATCTCTCTCATCACTCCCTATCCTTATATATCACACTCTCTCTCAGTCTCTATACCCCTCTATCAATCTATATCTCCCTTCATATCTCTCGTTATCATTTTAATGTACCCTCATGCTGAAATGAAAATTAAAATTCCCCATACATATAGAATAAACCTAGGGGTAGTAGACCCATAACAATTACATAAAAACAACATGTTGCTTTACTCATGAAACTAACAACATAATAAATAAAACATGAATGCATGCATACCCAACCAACATAATAGCATTCAAATTAGCATTTAGAAAACATAATAATCATAGTAAAAACAATAGGAACTTATTTGTTTATAAAAATAACCAACTAGATGTGTACGAAGGACGTTCCTCCCACCCATAGGTGTTCTTGTTCCAAACATCAACAAAGATCTATCCCTGATATGAGGCTATGTGTCTGCAAGGATATCTATCTGTCTTGGTTTTACACTCTCCACTTTTAGCGTCCCAAAAACCAAGGTTTTTCTCCCACAACAATTCCAATCCAACAACCCTCTTCCCCAAAACCTTCACAACCCAAGCAATGTACCCCCTTCACTGATGAAAATACCTCGGTATTTACCATTAATTTATCATAGATTCTAGTGAAGTTGGTTTTCCAAGAATCACATAGCTTAGGAATTTCAAGAACTCTCAACTTATCTTGTAGTGCTCACAACATCTGTCACAAGGATTTTGATCCAATTCCTTAATAGGAAATTCATTATAGGCTTACAACCCATTTTTATCGACACAAATGCCACATTTATAGTATATACACAACCAAATAATGGCTTCCTTCAAGAAAACAATGGTTGGTGCTCTTCCCACTAGTCAACCCCTCTCTTGTTGCCAAAAATATGCTTGTGAAAATTTTCCTCTTTTCCTACTCAAATTTTGTTCTTATCCCTTGTTTGTTTGACTCACACCCTTACCAAGGATAATTGTACTTTATCCTCCATGCTCCCAATAACTAAAGGATTTGACTTCTCACACCTAAACTCTTACATGAACTCAATGATTTTCTTTGGGGAAACTCAACAACAAATATAAGTTTCACTCGATGATGATAATAAAAATTTAGTAATGGGGGTTTCGATTAATACCCATGAATAATATCCCCCTTTATCCCCCTCTCTTGTTGAATCATATCTCCCAATATTTATTTTCCCTTTCGTATCATATCCAACAATTATTATTTTTATTAATCATTCCAATGTACATAATGCATAGTTCATCCCTTAGACATATTAATCAATACATATTCATCACCTCAACATATCGGCTCACCAACCTAAATTATAGTTACACAATTACATAATAATTTGTGGGGATTAAAACTAGGGATGGTACAATATCTCCCTCCCACCCTACTATCTCTTTGTCTCTCTACACCCTCCCTACTATCTCTACCCCCTCTTCCCCTCTCCTTCTTTATATTTTCCCCTCCCTCTCCCCTCACTCTTTCCTCCCCCTCTCTCTCTTTACCCGTCTCCCTTCCTCTATATTTATTTACCTATCTCTCCCTATAACCTACTCTCTCTCTTCCCCCCTCCTCTCTCCCTCTCTCTCCCTCTCTCGATCTATCTCTCCCTCTTTTATTATTCCTCTCTCTCCCTTCCTCCCTCTATCTTAAGGTTGATACTTACTTATCCAAACCTCCTAACGATGCTAATATTATCACTAAGAGGCAAAGAACACACTTGGGAGGTCATGAGTGTGGGTTCAAGGTGTTGTTTGTAGTTCTATATCCATGAGTTCAAGGTGTTGTTTATGGACTTGTCCTATGGTTTGGGTTTTTAGTGCCACTTGGTGGTTTTTAACTATTAGCATGTGTCCCAGGGTATTGGAAATTATATGCACATGTTTTTCATTATGTCAATTGTGTCATAAGGGGGTTTGGCCAAGCCCCCCTATCCAAGGTTCAAGAGAGGGAACCCCTAACCAAAATATTTTGGGGGTTAATAGGGGGTAAAAGGATTCCACATCCTATGGAGAAGAGGGAGAAATGCATTCAATGGATAGAGTAAAAGGATTATAATATATAAATTCATATCCATTAGAGGAAATTTCCTCTAAAATGGAGATAAAGAGATTATTCTCCTTACATTTATGTTAGGGAAAATGTTTCTTATCATAATTTTAGCAAATACCTTTAAGTTTATGTTATGTGATTTCAACATAGGTTAACTTATGGATATTGAGTTGTGGAGAGGATGGAGAGGGATTCAAAAGATGAGAAATAGTGGGATGAGGATGGGGAATAAATGATATTTTTTTTATTTGGGAATTTATCACCTTTTGGGCCTCCCTATCCCTTTGAGAGGCTTCCAACCAAGGAGTAGGATGAGCCATTACTTCGGAAAATATATATTCAATCATACCAGATAAAGAATTCCTTGCAAAAGGTATTGGCATGCCTTCAGTGTGGATGGAAAGTTTCTCAAAGAATGAGATGAACTCTTCTACTACAATCGATTGTTTGATATTGGTCAAGCGATAAAAATAATGAGTCCCTATTTCAAAGTGTTCATATAGGTCTGAGACAAATTGTTTCCAATAAATATAACCTTAATGGGATTTATTATTTCATTTCCATCATTGGCATCATTCAAGATCTACATACAATACAACCACATGAAGTTTCATTAAGTCATCAATGATGCCACAGAAGGAAAAATAAGTGTTCCATTTGAGGGACCGAACCTATGGGGTTAAAGCCATCAAATTTGTTGAGATCCACTTTAGGGAGTCCATTCCATATTTGAGTTAAAAGGTCATGAACAAATGAGTTATATTTAGGTCCTAGAGGATTTAATGATTTATATCCCTCATGTTTGGATGACTAGTCCTGACATTGATAACCCTTGAATTAATTGTGCATTTCCATGAGTTGGGACAACTTATGTGGGAATAAGTCAAGTTTGATAATCTTTATATTGATAGAAACAATTTTTTTCTTGGTAGAGAAGTTAGTGTTGTATATTTTGTGGTGTAACCTGTTGCACTAAGTTTCCAAGGAAGATACCTTTGTGGCTAGCTCATTGTCTCTAGTAATCATAGAGATTCGGGTCCATAAGAAAAATGTTATTAGAGAGTGGTACCAAGGCGATTAGCACTACATTATGGGTTTTTTGAGACAGTTTCCTAGTAGTGGGGCAAGTGGTTCCAATGAAATGGCTTAATAATGAGTGGAATCAAAATTACCAATGCAACACAAGGAATCTATTGAGATAGGTGTTGTTAGGATCTATACTTTTTATTTCTTCTATTTTTACTTCGACAAGTTTATACTTCCACCTAAATAATACTACAATGAAAAATGATCAAATTATTAATACTTTAATTTAAGTAGGAAATTTGTGGACTGGTAGAAGGAAGGTTTCTAGTAACAAAATGCATAAATTCTCAATGTAACCTTTTATCTAGGAATTTTGTGGGTTAACATAAATGAGCAGGGATTTGAGGGTGCTCAGGACAAAGGAGTGATATAAGATATATCTATGTAATACAAGTTGTAGATCCAATAGTAGTATCCAACGAAATTTCCCAGAAATCTAACTAAAGAGGCTCGAAAATACTATTAGCCATGCTACCTGATTACCTAGGTACTAGAGAGTAATCTACCCAAATGCTTTTTCTAATTGCCACTATAGTATCAATAAGGTCTATCAACTTATCTAAATACCGTTTCAAGAAACATAGGTGACTTCCAATATACCCCGGGTTATGTGGAAGTGAAATTCATATAAAAGTGTTGTCTAATGTGATATTACTCAAAGGTGTACCGAATAGGGTTACAATGATGTCTAACTAGGTGAAACCTCTTTTATTTCCTACATGTATTGCTCCCTTACCATATATTCATGCACTATGTTTATAGACGCCTAAAAATATCTCTAGAATTTAAAAAAATCTCTAAAATATGCTCTTGTATCTTTCATATCTCATAGATCCACATTCATATCTCACATTTGATCTAGTTGGTCCAGTTGTTGAACCAGTAGATCCTGTAGAGCAAGCCAATGTTGAGCCCATTTTTGCTTATTCAGTAGTATAACTAGATAAAAACCAATAGGCAGTATTTTAAACACATGTTTAAGGAGCATCTGTTGAACCAGAAGAAAATTTAGCACTCATTTAGCTAGTATCTCCATATCTAGATCGAGATCAATAGCCCATTCTAGCAGAGCTAAAAGAAAAGGAAACTAGCTAGCACAAAGGTAAGAGGGACAACTAGTTACCCATCAACCTTATCAAGTAAGTCATCCTGCTATGCAACCGGATATATTAGTTCCATACCCTGGTGATCCATACCCTCGGGTCTCCATCCCCCCAACACTATTATTATTGGCTTCAAATGTTGAACTATTATGTCCCATTGAAGGAATTATATATAAAGGCTACCCAAAAAATATATCTGATAGTTGTGGCATCTACTAAGTGCAACCCTTTTCTTATATTCCAATTTTCCACTATTACCATATAAAAAGGAGCTAGAAACCATCTTATAGATCCATATGAAAACACCTTTTAAATAAAAAAATTAATCACGAGTACATGGAAGGCCTTGGGAGGTAGCATGTTGCCACACATCTTGATATATGTATGTTGCTTCACCAAAAACTAGCCACCAAGTCTCGTCTCGGTCTAGGTTGCATTATTCACCTTCCCCATTCTGGGATCCTAGGGAACCTAGGTGTAGATGTGATCTAGGTGGATATTGGTGGCCACCCACATATTCCAACTACCTCCTAAGGACAGTTTTAGTTCAACACGTTCTTCTATACTTCTTTGTAATTTTGGGTTCTACACTTCTGGGGCTATCTGAAGCCCCACACATCTTCTAGGTCGATACTGGTGGCCTCCCACCTAATCCAATTGGCTTATTTTCTATTTTTTCATGTCAACACATCTTTTTGTACCTCCAGGGCCATTTTTGGGCCATAAACAATGTTTTTTTGGCTTGCCATAGTCAAATTATAGACAGAGTCATAGTTTCATGGCATAATGCATAGTTCTCAAAAATACCTTTCCAACAGTCTATGATGCACCTAAAACAAAGGTCGTATGCAAAAATTATGACCCCGAGAAGTTGAGGTACCAACTTACCCATAAGGGCCCACATAACTTTTGGTGTTTCACCTCCTAAGGTTAGGTTTTTTGGATGTCTAGGGTTTTGGAATTCATGCATAATGTTAAAAATTCCTTTGGAGCCTCATTGTAATCCTTCTTATCAAACATATACATGTAGCAGCCACATCTCTTCTCAGAGATAGCTACCACCATTCAAACAAGTTGTTTCAGTTCTGCAGTTTTACAGTTTCAACCTATTTCATTCATTTAATAGAATATATTGTTCACTAGATATCTATGTTGTTCACGATATATTTGGGTTTATTTTATTCAGTCTATTAATCATTTCGTTCTGCTCCTAAATCTTGATCAGTGGGATGAGAGTGGTATGCTCTTCATTTATTTTTCTTCATGCATGTCCCTGACAAGATCTGGGTACAAGAAGTTTGAACTCGAACCTATCAAGCCTTTGAGAGATCAACCACACTAATCCTAAAAACAACCCATGGGGGACGAAAATAAATATGATGGAGGAGGAGATCCTTTCGAAATGTTTCTTGGGGAGATCCTTTTAAAATGTTTCTTGAGGAATCCCTTGCACGAAAAAGGAACAAAATGATGGACAACTTTGCACAGATCCTTCGATGGCTTCCCACAGGAGAAGCATCTTCATCGAGAGGCCATGAAGCACCCCTCAGGGTAAAGGTAAATTTTGATATTCCATTATTTGAAGGACAAATAGATGCGGATTTTGTAGATAAATGTTTGAATCTGCTCGAAGGGTATTTTTTGGTCCATAATTTTTCCAATAGGGAAAAGATTACTTTTGCACTCCTTAAGCATGTCCCCCATGTTAAGCATTGATGGGATACTTAATCAGAGAAAATGGACATAGAGGAATATAAAATATATTTGGTCTCCCCTACATGGGATTCGTTCCAGGATACCATTAAAGAATAATACTACCCTATTGGAAGCTACAAGGAATAGTACAACAAATGGACCACCTTGCATTAGAAAAGGGACCAAACAGTACTAGCTTTCACCAATATTTTCCATACCCTGCACACCAAATTGGGTATCAAAGACTCTGAGGGACATCTGGTGCTCAAATATCGTAGTTTTTTTCATAAATACATTCAAACAAAAATGGATTTTCTGGACATCACGTCATTGGGTATGGCTTATAGATATGTTGTCAAGATCGATAAGAAATTTAAGCAGAAGAGATGAGAGTTTGGATCTGAAAACTCCTCACATTCGAAGCAGGGAAAAGGTGACCCCAACCTACACAGCAAGGGACAGAGAAAAAATGGCGACTCTTAGAAAAAGAATTCCAAGCTGCAACATAATAAGGGTAATGAGAAGATGAAGAAGGAAGTGGAAAAATGGTGTGAATACCATAAAACCCCCTGGCACAAAACAAAATAATGTCACTCCATGTAGTCACTCATGGCCAAGATGAAGGCTTCTAAGTCAGAGGCTGATTCTGACTCCGAATCAAATCCAAAAGGAGGGAAGCCAATTATCGATGTTGAACCCAGTGGGACTGTCTCTACCACCAAAGTCCACCCAAGCGAACCAGAAGAACCAAAGGAAGAGGAACGCCTCCTTCAATCACATACGTGGGTAAAGGGGGCTCTGCTTCATTTCATTATCAATAGTGGTATTCATAAGAACTTGATTTAAGAAGAGGTCATTAAGAGACTGGACCGGTCAATGACACCGCACCCACAACTGATGCAGGATCATCGTTGTCTCTCGCGTGGAGCAAGACCCATCAGTGTCTAGGAATCTTTATGGGAGATCAATGCTGGCAATCACAATAGATATTTTGAAGTCTGCCTTAAATCAGTGCTAAGATTAATATTTGGGTCATGCTTGAAATTAGGTCGGGAAAATTTGGAGGCACGCTTGGACAATTATGAGCAAAATTGGAGACTCCACTATGGATATAGAATGCGACTTGTCTAGATAGTCGTTAGGATAAGTATTAGAGTAGACAAGTATCTAGGAGGAAACCCTAAGAACCCTCTAATAAATAGAGGTTTTGTACGCCCGAATGAGGATAGTTAGTAGTTGGCTACAGGATAGATGTTAACGACAACTTAGTAGGAGATTTCAAAGTTTCAGTTTTTTGTTGCTCATTTACAATTGTAACCATTTTCACTTATGAATATAACAGAGGAAAATTGACCCAATGTATGGAGTGGACATTGTCTTGGAATTCTTTATTATTTTGTTTTCATGAAGGAATGAATTCCGTCATGAGTAGTTGGAAATGTGAATGTTAGGATAAGTTTCAATTGTTTCTCTTATGTTGAAGTGGTGAAAGGTGTGCACACAGAATGCAAAGAGTTCATTGAAGGAATCTATTTCGGTTCTGAAGCTCAGAAGAGATACCACAAAAATTTCCCTTTGCAAGGAGTGCAAAGAGACTAGTGCAAGGCGTGCACAGTCATCCGCAAGAACCCAAAACCTTGTGTAAATATATGGTGCAAGGAGTTCACAGATCCGAGATTCGGATAAGTGTCGAAAGGACTTTGCAATAAGTTGAAGGAACAGAAAAGGAGAATTCCAAGAAGGTGAGAGGAATTTCTCATCAAGAAATACAGAGGATCTGAGTTATCAAAATCCCTAAAAATCAAGGAGTGCAAGGGAAATCGAAGTCTCCATGAGACCAAGCTCAGGAGGAGTAACACTTTTCATAGGTGTTAAAGTGATCCAATAATTGGACTCATTGAAGGTGCAATTGTCCGAGACCTTTGAGCCCCTAGAATATCTTCTAACTCTGAAGATAATGTAAGTGAAAGGAGGAAATATCTTAGTCATTTGATCTGAATGCTAGAGAATCAGAAATTTCCATTAGGAGGGATGTGTGGCGAACGATCAACATTTCACTGATTCGCATTGCAGAGAATTCGAAGGGCGGAATGATAAGAATTCATGAAGCATGAATCTGTGACTTGATATGATTCATTGTATCAAGGAGAGATCTCGATCGTCGATTGTCCATTATGGAATGTCGACATTTCAGGGATCAGAGGACCGAAAGTGATAAGTCTCTCGACTTCATGAAACACAATGTCCCGAAATCATCGTGACCGTCAGAGCTAAGGAGAGATCTGGACCATCGATCTAGATTCCATCGCAATTTCAACTATCGGGAGAACGAAGGCAAGGATACTCCAAAATCACGAACCGCGAAACGTCGATTTGATCACAGTCATTGATCAAAGGGAGGATATGAACTGTCTATCTAGCGCCATCGCAATTTCTGGTATCAGGAGGAAGGAGGTACTGAGAATACAAACTCGTGAAACGTGAAACACCGATTTGGTCACAGCTGTCGATCAAGGGAAGATCTGAACCGTACATTAGGGGTCATCACGATTTTGGCCATCGGGTGAATGGAGATAGCAGCGTTCCCAGGGTCACAAAACATGAAATCATGACATGCCTTCCACTCGAGCATGTGGTCACCACCAATGGTCAAAAGGAAGAAAGGGCTTAGCAGAGAGGAGCTACCCCCCGTTTGGCGTTGAATTTCTAACAATGCTTGGGAGAGACGTCGTGGGTCCCAGACGACATGTGCATTTGAAGAAAGGACCTATCTAAGTGGGTTTGGGGTCTAGAAGAGACCCAGAGAGTCAATCAAACTCAGTTTCTTGATCGATCCTAGACCGGTAGGTCACATAGCCCTTAGGAGGGAAGGGGGTCTGCATCAAGTGGTATTCGAGCAGAAGTTTTTCTTGCATATAGTAGGCAAAGGATAGGAGACAAAAGAACTCAGAGTTGTACTCAGTGTGTGTGACAGACAGTCGACACAATGTCGCCAAGGAGACAAGGAGATCAACATTTATCCAATCGAGCTGTAGAAAGGGAGATGCGAGAACTTTGTGCAATATTAGAGGTGACGGAGGCAGCGCAGAGAAGAGAAACTGATATGGGAGACATCAGTGATGCAAAGAACGAGGAAGTTGTGGGAAATAATTTTGTTGAAGAAGCTACAAGAGAGGATGTTGTCGAAGAATTCTTGCTGAGATCCATTTCTAGATTGGGAGGCAGAGCCAAGATAGATTTCCCAACATATGAAGGAAATTTAGATGTCGAGGATCTTTTGGATTGGATAATACACATGGACAAACATTTCAACTATGAAGAGGTCGATGAAGAGAAAAGAGTGAAACAGGTTGTCACCAGGATAAAAGGACATGCATCACTATGGTGTGATGAACTGCAGGCTAAGAGGAGAAGCAAGGGAAAACAAAAGATAAAGAGTTTGGATAGAATGGTAGCCAAGATGAAGGCTAAGTTCATGCCCAAGGATTATCAGATCAATCTGTTCATGAAAATGCAAGCCTGAGACAAAAAGGAATGACAGTTAAGGAGTACACAAAGGAGTTCTATAGGCTGAACATCAGAACTAGACAAAGAGAGAGAGATGAAGAAAAAGTTTCAAGATATATAAATGGCTTGAGATATGAAATCCAGGATGATCTCAACATGATGTCAGTAAGGATAGTGGAAGATTCTTATCAGTGATCCGGATTATTTTCGGCACGAAATGAGAGTGGAGATGTAATAAAGAAATGCATAGAGATATCGTAGATATCCAATAATACAATAGAAATGTATCATATATGCAACCATAAACACAAAGATATAGTAATACACGATTTCTATTAATTAAATAGATGTACAGAGACTAAAAAAATCCAGAATGAAAGACTCGATAGAATGGTGGAAGCTTATCTCTGAGAAGAGATGTGACGACTACTCACATTTGCAAGAATATCCTTACAATGAGGCTCTGGAGGCCTTTTTACAATAAACAACATTTTCCAAAACCCTAGACATCCAAAAACCTATCCCTAGGAGATGAAGTTGTTACACATAAAAAATACTCACTTTGATAGTGTCACAAGTGTCGTCATTACAAAGGTCGCAAGTGTCGCATGTTGCTCACAAGTATCTCAAGTGTCAAAGAAAGCATGCTGCCATGATGCATATGTCATGCCTATAATGACATGAGAAGGACACTTGAAACACCTCAAACATTTGATTTGGAAGAGGAGAAATGAGTCATAAGGCTTACAAACCCTTTTCCATCTGAAAGAACATAAAAAACTGAGTTTTTGGAGGGGAGCGCTCCCTTATACCTCTTCTGGGAGTGCTAGCACTCCCCCTTACACTATCTGGGAGCGTTATAAATCTCTTTGGCCCTTCTACAGGAGCGCTCCTACCCTCAAGAGCGTTGGCAGTCCCCTAAAGCCTAATAGGGAGCGTTATAGTGCTCTGAGTGCCCTTTTGAGGGAGCACTACCTATTTTAGGCAACATTTGAGTTGTTGAAATGAATGGGGGAAGGATATTTTCATTCTTAGAAGTAAGTTGAGCTCGAATCCCTTGTCCATCCATGATCTTAGGGCAAATCCTCAACTGAAGGAGGAAAATCCTCACCTTCTCCAAGGATATCTCAAGTTGTTGAGCCTCTCCAAGGCTGTATAAGTAAGCTTTCTAATGTTGAAAGGGGACTAGAAAGGGAGAATCACACCAAACTTATGATCTTATAAGTGGTGCTAGAACAGAGGAAGAGTGGCAAGCATGAAACCTATGATCTCATAGGAAACACACGGTGAACTGGAGGAGAGTAATCAGTGAAGTTGTTTTCATCCAGGTCATGGATATTTTGAGCAAGGGTTAGACAAAGGGGACTTGACGAAACTGTTGCAATCCATCCACGGCTGTAAGCAATGTTCTATCCTCATTAATACAATTTGCTTGGCCTGTTTCTTTCTAATTCGTGTTCAATCTCACATGAATTTGTCTCGTTAGTATTTCAGACTAATCTTGATAGAGTAGGAAGTAGTTGTACTTTGTTTGTCTACAAGGCTCATCGAGGATCGAAAGATTGGAGCTCAACTCAGAGCGTGCAGGGACAAACACAGGTAAAAGGTACTTCTTTTCTCCTTCCTTCTCACACAATAGTCCACCTAGATCTAAAAGGAAGTTAGTGACCATGATAAGAAATTTCTTTCTTAGAGTTAAGAGTCTAGATCTTTGAGGAGATCTACCTGTCCATAGGGAGCTTTTCCTTCAACAAAGCACCAAAATTCATGTGGGCCCCGTTTGGGTAAGTTAGTACATCAACTTCTCGAGGTTGTAACGTTTGCATACGATCTTCGTTTTAGGCACACGATAGACCATTGGAAAGGTATCGTCAAGGAGATTCATTTTGGGGGCTGAATCATGCCTTCAACTTTCATTGAGAAGATCGATCCCGAAAAACCTTCATTTAGGCCCTCAAAATGGCCCTCGAAGTTAAAAACTGCTAAAAATAGTAAATTCTCAAAATTGCCAAAAAACGGTTTTGAGCCAGTTGGAAAAGGTGGGTGGCCATTGATATCCACCTAGATCAATCAGTTTTCACTGAAAGAAGAGGATAAGTTTTCACGGTTTTGAGCCAAAAAACAAAGCCAACAAGGAAGAGGTAAAATCCCAGCCTCAACCAAAAGTAAGGGATTTACCCATGACAAAGCACATAATTCTAAGGACAAGGCTGAGAAACCACACAGTCACTCGGAAAGAGGAGAAAACTCTTGAGGAAGATAAGGTGGTGGAAGAAAATATTCTATAGGAAGAGGCAGAGGAGGAATAAGGTGTTATGCCTGTGGAAATACATGACACATGTCTTGGGAATGCCACGAGAAAAAGAAAGAAGGAGGAGAAGCTCACATTTCAGGATCACAAAGAAGAGATGCTAAAGCAGAAGGAGAAAATGATGGAAGATCCTTGATGTTGAGAAAGGTTCTCTTAAAAACATAGGAAAAAGTTGAAAAATTGGTGCAGAGGAATAGTCTCTTCAGAACCGCTTGCAAGACTAAAGATAGAGTATTCAAGGTGATAATTGATAGTGGGAGAACTAATAACTTAGTATCCACGAAGATGGTGGAGAAATTGGAGCTGGATACAACTGCACATCTAAATCCATACAAAGTCTCATGGTTGCAGAAAGGACACCAGGTAATGGTTACTAAACAATGCTTGATTGAATTTAAGATAGGAGGGTATAGAGATGAAATTCTATGCAATGTAATTCCCATGGATGCATGTCATATTTTTCTAGGAAGACCATGAAAGTTTGACAGGAATTTCATTCATGATGGGAGGAAAAATACATACACCCTAGAGAAGAATGATAGAACACACATGTTGCTTCCAATAGAGGAGAATAAATTGAAGGAGGAAGCTAGCACAAGCATACTTCTCATGAGTGGGAAGAAACTCTTGAAAGAAGTCAAGGAAGAACAAGAGATGAAGTTCGTTGTGGTGAGGAAACCCAGAGTTATCCTTACAATTACTTCAATGGATGACTTTCCTGGAGAAGTTCAGGAATTGCTGGAAACTTTCATTTACATAGTGGTGGATGAGCTACCAAACTCATTACCATCCTTCAGAAGTATTAGCCACCATATTGACTTGATACCAAGAGCAATTTTTCCAAACAAAGAAGCATATAGGTTGACACCTCGAGAGAATGAGGAAGTGAAGAACCAAGTCCATGAATTGTTAGACAAGGGTTTGGTTAGGGAAAGCTTGAGTCCATGTGCAGTACTAACTATGTTGAATCTAAATAAGGATGCAGGAGATGTTTGATTCTGCAGGAATTACAGGTGAATACCTTGGGGTTTGAACACCTTAAGGACATGTATTGTGATGATACAGATTTCAAGGAAGCATAAGAAGCATGTATGAACCCTGTGGTGAGAGACAGAAGCCAGTGGACATAGTACATGGTTCAAGAGGGATTGTTCTTCAAAGGAAATCAATTGTGCCTACCAAAATGATCAATGACGGATAATATTTTGAAGGAAAATCATAGTGGAGGATTGGTTGGACATTTTGTCCATGATAAAACGTTTGCACAGTTGAGGAGTTCATATTATTGACCAGGTATAAGGGAAAAAGTGATGAAATTTGTGAACAGGTGTAGAACCTACCAACATGCAAAAGGTAAAACAATAGAACACTAGATTGTATCAACCATTTCCAATACCAGAGAGGCCTTGGGATGCAATAAGCATGGATTTTGTGTTGGGAATACCAAGAACACAAAGAGGATTTGATTCCATATTTGTGGTGGTGGATAGATTTTCAAATATGGCATATTTTATCCCATGCCAAAAGACCAGTGATGAAACACATGTTGAAAATCTAATTTTCAAGGAAGTTGTAAGACTTCACGCCCTACCCAAAAGTGTTGTCTCAGAGAGAGACACAAAATTTGTTGGTCACTTTTAGAGAAAACTGTGGAAGAAGTTGGGGACATATTTTTCCTTCAACTCAGCTTATCATCCTTAGAAAGATGGACAGACTGAGGGGGTGAACAAAATTTTGGGAAATTTATTGAGGAGTCTGGTCACTAAGAACCATAATTAGTGGGATCAAATTTTGCTACAAGCAAAATTTGCATACAATGACTCACCAAACAGGAGCACTGGAAAGAGCCCATTCCAAGTATTGTATGGGATGCAACCCAGAGGAGTATCTGAGTTGAGAGACTTGGAACAGAGTGATATCAAAAGCGCTGGAGAAGAACATTTTTCTACAGACATGTAGAGGCTCCATAGCCAGATCAGAGGAAAGTTGCAGAGTTCTAACCAAGAGTACAAGCGTAGAGCTGATCAACATCGCAGAGAAATTCGATATGATGTAGAAGATCAGGTTTTGGAATATGTTGGGAAGGAAAGGTTCCCTAGGGGGACATATAATAAGTTGAAGATGAAAAAGATAGGACCATGTAAAATCTTGAGGAAGTTTGACGCAAATGCCTACGAGATTGAGCTGCCAGATGGTGTGGGCATATCACCCATATTCAATGTTTTAGACCTGTATCCTTACAAGAAAGATGACACAGAGGGGTCAGAAGATCAAGAGAGCATCCATTGGGAGAAACAAATGCCTATAGTAGAGAAGCCACAAATGGAGAAGATCGTGGATCAGAGGATTGGAAAAAAGACTAGGAGGAAGACCTACTTTGAATATCTGGTGAAGTGGAAGGGACACCCAATAGAAGATGCCAGTTGAGAAAATGAAGTTGTTATCCAGAAGCATGGAAAGTCAGTGTAGGAGCTCATGGATAGGAGTCCATGAATTTTTTTCAAGGGGAGTATGATTCAAGAGCATCGTTGTCACTCATGTAGAGAAAGACCCATCAATGTCTAGGAATATGTAGGGGAGCTTAACGCTGGTAGTCACAACAGATATTTTAAAGTTTTCCTTAACTCAGTGTCAGAATTAATCTTTGGGGCACGCTTGAAATTAGGTCGGGAAAACTTGGAGGCACGCTTGGATGATTACAAGTGAAATGGGAGACTTCACTATGGCTCTAGAATGTGACTAGTCTAGATAGTCGTTAGGACAATTTTTAGAGAAGACAAGTAGTTAGGGGGAAACCCTAAGAACCCTCTAATAAATAGAGGTTTTTTACGCCCAAATGAGGCTAGTTAGTAGTTGGTTGTAGAATAAATGTTAGCAGAAAGTTAGTAGGAGCCCATCGCGATTTCAATTATCAGGAGAACGAAGGAAAGGATACTCCAAACTCGCGAACCAAGAAATGCCAATTTGATCACCGATGTTGATCAAAGGGAGGATCTGAACCGTTGATCCAACGTCATTTCAATTTCAGGTATCGGGAGGACGAAGGTACTGAGACTCGAAAGTCATGAAACATCAAATACCAATTTGATCACAACCGTCAATCAAGGGAATATTTGAATCGTAGATCATGGGTTATCACGATTTCGACCATCGGGTGAATGGAGGTAGCAACACTCCCAGGGTCGCGAAACACGAAATCATGACGCGCCTTACACTCAAGCGTGTGGTCACCACCAATGGTCACAACGAAGAAAGGGCTTAGGAAAGAGGAGATAATGCCTGTTTGGCATTGAAGTGGGTTTGGGATCTAGCAAAGACCCAGAGAGTCAATCAGACTCAATTTCTTGATCGATCCTAGACCAGGAGGTCTCGTAGCCCTTAGGAGGGAAGGGGGTCTGCATCAACAACCCTACACTATCGGATCGCTTCGCCAAGGATGAGATCTTTGTGTCAACCAACAATGTCTTCTGCCTTACAAAATCAAGCCTTTCAAAGATGAGGTATTGTGTGATATTACTCCCCTTGAAGTTTTTTATTCTCTTTTAGGAAAACCATATTTGTGGAAGCGTCATGTTGTGCATGAGTCTAGACCCTGCAATGTTATTATTACTTTGGGTAGACAATTATATATGATACCAGAAGTAGCACCACCTACCGCTATTTCTTTAATCTCTACTAAGCAATGAATTAAGGTCATTTCACAGATTGGGAAGTTCATCTTCTTTGCGATCCATGCTCGCAGTAAGAAAAAGGTCATCACCACATCCATGGCCTCTACATAGATCCTTTCTTTGTAGCAGAAGCAAGTGGAAGGTATCATGAAAGAGTACAGAGACATCTTCTCCTCACTCACCGGGGTATCGACGCACTTCCAAGTCAAGAATCCAATTGATCTGACCCCCAATGCACCTCTACCTAATGGACCAGTGTATCGTCGCTCACTGATGGAAAATGACGAAATCAAGAATAATATCCAAGAGCTTCTTCAAAAGGGGCACATCAGAGCCAAATCCTCCCCTTGCAGCAGCCCGATTGTATTGGTGTAGAAGAAGGATGGGACCTAGTGACTCTGCATTGATTACTAAGCATTAAACAAAATCACAGACAGAAACTGGTACCCAATTCCCAGAATTGATGAGATTCTTGACTAACTCAAAGGCGAAAAGTTCTTTAGCAATATTGACCTAAAGTCTAGCTACCACCAGGTTCCCATTGAACCAACTAATGTATAGAAGACAACTTTCAAATCTAAAGAATGTCTCTTATCTTCGAATGGTTGGTCATGCCCTTTGGCTTAACCAATGCATCAACCACTTTCATGAGGTTGATGGATGATCTATTAAGACCCTTCACCAATTATTTTGTGGTGGTGTATTTGGATGACATACTCATCTTCAACAGAACTTGGGAGGAGCACATGCGGCACATTCAATAGGTTTTGAGCACTCTGAGGCAGCACAAGCTATATTCCAACTTGGAAAAATTATCCTTTGGCATGAACAGGGTCCAATACTTGTGATACATTGTTGATGAGCATGGGGTACATGTTGATCCAACTAAGACACAAGTCATCCATGAATAGACAACCCCGAACACTCTCACCGAGCTTCAAAGATTCTTGGGATTGGCCAACTTCTACCGACGGTTTGTGTTGGGATTCTCCCATATTGCATGGGCCCTCAACCAAGTGACCAAGGGTGGTGGAAAGGAAAATTTCACGTGGGGCAAGTCACAACAACGAGCATTTGATGATCTAAAGAATCGCCTACCCTGAGCTCTAGTAATCTCCTTGATCGATCTCCAACAACCGTTTGAGATTGAGATTGATGCATCTGACTATGATGTAGGAGAAATTCTCACTCAACCCAGTGGCATACCATAGTGAGTGAGACACTCTCAGATACTCTCCGGAAATATCCAACCTATGACAAGGAAATGTATTCCATTATACAACCATGTCATCAATGGAAACATTATATTATGAAAAAGGAGATAATCATCCACAGTGATCACAAGCCTCTATAGTTCATACAGAAAGAGGGGAAGTTGCATAACAACCACCATCAGAAGTGGTCCACCTACCTGCAACAGTTCCGTATCAACATCAAGTATAAGACAGGGAGCACAAATCATGTCGCTAACATCCTCAGTCGACCTCCCGTGGCTTCACTCACCACTGTTCTCCATTCCTGTGGACACGAGGCATCTGAGTGGCCACAACTTTATTTGCAAGATCCATACTTTTCCACCACCTATCATCTCTTGGGTACGGACATGAATGTTACCAATTTTCACATTAAGGATGGATTGTTATGCCATCTGAGCCATATCCATGTTCCTGCATAGGAGCATGCAAAGATTATTTGAGAATCACCATGGAAGGACATTTTGGCATGGAGAAAACTATGGTCATTCTACAGAAACATTTTTATTGGCCAAAACTTCGACAGGACATCAACAAGTATATTAGATCTTGCACTACTTGTGTCATTGCCAAGACAACCATAAAGAAGCAAGGCTTATACATCCCTCTTCCTACTCCTGAGAAGCCTTAGGAATCCATCTCAATGGATTACATGTCTGGACTTCCATCCACCAAGCAAGGAATTGATTGTGTATTTATGGTAGTTGATCAGTTTTCAAAGATGGCCATCCTCACAGCCTGTAAGAAGAACATCACAACGACATATATTGTGAAGATCTTCTTCAAACGAGTTTAGGTCCACTTTGGGATGCCACAGACCATCATCTCCGACTGGGGAAACATATTCCTCAACACATTTTGGTTGAGTCTCTAGTCATTGTTGGACACCAAGCTCACTAAATCCACTTTTTTCCACCCCCAAATTGATGGGAAAACAAAGGTCATTAAACGGATCAATGTGCACATCCTGCGCATGTACAACTCTAAGCATCTTTGTACTTAGGACGAGAGTCTCCCCTATGTTCAACATAGTTACAACAGGGCTCTCCATAGCCCCACTGGCCATAGCCCATTTCAGGTGGAGTTGGGATTCCAATCCTTGGGTCCCATTGATGTTGCACTACCTCTTGCAACCACACAGATAGATTCTTCTCATGTTCATTCTAAGGCCAACAAAGCCACCAGATTCATTGAGCGGATTCAACACATTCGTCAACAGGTCCATGAGATTTTGAAGAAATCCAATGCTAAATACAAGCAATTCCATGATCAACACAGGGTACTGCACGAGTTTCAGGTGGGAGACAAGGTCTGATTACATTTGTAGAAATAACGTCTTACAGGGCGCCATCAGAAGCTTCACCCACTTGGCTACGAACCTTCCACTATCACCAAGGTTTTGGGTAGCAATGCTTTTGATCTCAACACTCCACCCTTTCTTGGCTTGCACCCCGTGTTCAATGTGGACCTCCTTCGGCCGTATTTTCCACCATTATTGGACACCTTTGAGATCGCATAACAGTTGAAACCCACATATCTCAACCTTGACTGCATGGAACAAACATCCACTTATCAGATAGTGGACACACAAGTCAAGGGTACTCACCAACAGAGGATCAAACTTTATCGGGTTGTCAAGGTAGGGTAACTCCTACACCAAGGCAAGCGACTCACCCAGGACCAAATTCAGCAGAATTTTCCTCACCCGATGGGGGAGCTCAATGCAATGGATACCATTGCTTCCTAATGGGCGAGGATTGATCCAGGTGGATATTGGTGGCCACCCACCTATTCCAACTGTCTCCTCAGGACAATTTTAGTTCAACACGTTCTTTTGTACTTCTTTGTAATTGTGGGTTCTATACTTCTGGGGATTTTTTGAAGCCCCACACATCTTCCAGGTGGATTTTGGTGGTCTCCCACCTAATCCAATTGGATTATTTTGTATGTTTTCATGTCATCACATCTTTAGGTACTTCCAACATTGTTTTGTGGCCCTAAACAATGTTTTTTTTTTCTTGCCACAGTCAAAATGTAAACGAAGTCAGAGTTTGATGATGTAATGCATAGTTCTTGAAAATACCTTTCCAACGAGCTATCACGCACCTAAAACGGAGGTCATATGCAAAAGTTACGACCCCGGGAAGTTGAGGTACCAACTTACCCATAAGGGCCCACATAACTTTTGGCGTTTCACCTCCTAGGGTTAGGTTTTTGGATGTCTATGGTTTTGGCATTCATGCATAATGTTAAAAATTCCTTTGGATCCTCATTGTAATCATTCTTCTCAGATGGATGTGCGTAGCGACCACATCTCTTCTCAAAGATAGCTACCACCATTCGAGCAAGTTGCTTCAGTTATGTAGTTTTACAATTTTAGCCTATTTCATTCATTTAATAGAAGATATTACTCACTAGATATTTGTGTTGTTATCCATATCTTTGTCTTTCTTGTATTCAGTCTGTTAATCAATTCATTTTTCTCCTAAATTCAGATCAAGATGGGGCTAATATAACAATTGGTGGGCTATGATACCACTTATATTTTTGTTTATTGGTAAATTGAAAGATGTGGAGAATAAATAATAGATTTTACCAAGATTTATTTTAGAAATGATAAATTGCAACCACAATATACAAATAAAGAACCATAATAACACTAAATGTTATACCTTTATTGATTAAATCAATGTTCACTTACCTCTTTGAGGGTGCAACCTCCAATTGAGTAGAGCTGAGATTACAATAAACTTCACAAGACGTTTGATTACATTGCTTCTACATATTTATATAGTTTTATCTACCTCCTAGGAAAATTCTAGAGAAGGAACTTTCTAGTAGGAGGAACCTTCATGTAGTTATTCATACAATTATAGCTATTTCACTACTACATGGGCCTTATTTAATATATATGACATCCATACATAGCAACCTATGTAACTACTCACGGGGTTATTGTGGGACCCTCAAAAAATCAATCAACATTATAATGAATGTACTAGCATGTTTTCCAATGTAATGGCAAGCTAAGAGAAACATCCTAGAATCACTAAAGACACATGAAAACACTCAATTTCTTCACCTAATTTTTTGGAATGTAAATTTTTCCATAATCTAAATGTTCTATGCTTTCGCTCTTTTCCATTTAATTTTTCCCAAAATATATAAATCCCACTAGAAAGGATTTGCATATTAGAGTGGTTAAGTCTTTATAATATGAGTGCCCCGCGGGTGGTTTGTGCCCTAGGGGTTTTCAACAAGTTAAATCCATTTATGCATTCATAAATCTAGTTTAAACAAGAAAAAATTGTGATTTGACCAAGATTTATATGATGGGGATTCTGACTAAAAGTAGAAAAATGTAGAACCTTTAGACAAAGCCACAACTTTTACTTAAATTTTAAGGTAGTTTTGTAAAGAGAACATGTCAAATTTTATACCATTATCAATCAAATCCAAAGAGTTTTATACTTTAGAATTTAATTTTTGTACTCAAAAAACTTTACAAGAAGTATCCCTAAATTATATTAATAAAATATCTATTTCTAAAAAATAAATAATAATTATATATGAAAAAAATAGCTTGATAAAAAATGTTAGTTTATAAAATACAATAAGCATCCCTAAGTTATATTAATAAAAACATCTATTTCTTAAAAAAAAAAAAAATCATATAAGAAAAAAAGTAGCTTATAAAAAAATGTTAGTTTAAAAAATACTATGAAATTTTATGAAAATAAATTTTTAGCTGAAAATCAGAATTTTAAATTTCAATTTTTAATATAAAATATATTAATAAAAAAAATTCATTAAAATAAATATGTGTAAAATATTTAAAAGGATAATTTTATAAATTTAAAATATATATATAATTTTACTATGACATAATGGTGTTTGACCGGCCTGTCACCAAATATTCAATGAGGTGAACCTCCTTATCTTTGAGAAAACCTCTTATAATTAAACATAAATAATATAAAGATAATATTATGTTTTTTCTATTATTTTTCTTTTAATATTATGTTTTGCTATTATGCAATGCACCGTGTCATCGATGAGCCTTGAGAGAGGGTCCTTGAGGGCTTCTTATTGCAGCGTTAATGTATCGCATTGCTTTTCTAATGAGAAATGTCTTATTTTTCTCTATATAAAAACTTTTTCGAAAATTATTTATACATAACTTCGAGTCTTACATGAGAGGATGTCATGTTGACCGCGTTTCCACTTAAAACATGTTTTTCTTTAATTATCATTTTTAGGACCATTTCTTTTAAATCAACTAGTGTGCACGAAGACTCCTTGTAACGAATGATTCACATTATTGACAGGTGGTGTGAAAAAGTGCACGTGCAATATCCTATGATAGTGGAAGGCCCACGATAGTGGAGATGGTGGAAGGTAAGGGAAGGGGCCACGATATGGGACACAGTGGAAGGGAAGGAAAATAATGGAACTTAAATTAATTTTTATATATTATTTTTTATTATTATTGAGGATTATTTTTTATTATTTTGTTTATTTTTTATATATTGGTGAGGATTAGCGAGGGGAAAGGTGATATGGGTTTGAATGGGGGAGAATGAGAGAGTTTTAATATTTTTTTTATTTTTTTTTAATTCAAATTGAAGTGTATTTTTTTATTTTTTTATTATTATTTTTTATGTTTTTTTTTAATAATGATGATGATGATGATTTTTATTAAAATTAGAATTTCAAGGTGTATTGGGTGTTAAGAAGGTAAGAGATTGTTTCAATTTCTTTAAAATTGTATTTCTATGTTCAAAAAATATTTGATTTCCTTAAACTCATATTACTATACAAAAAGTATTGGCGGAATCATTCCAAGATCATCGCAGCTTTCATAACTTAGAAGGTTATGAAGGTCTCTATTGTAGAAAATATTTTTAAATTTGGATCGAAGGTCTCTATTGTAGAAAATATTTTTAAATTCGAATCTAATTTTTCTCTAGGTAGGGAAATCTAAGAGAATGTTTTTTTCATCTTGAATCCTCGTAGTGTCACAAATATGACAAATTCTTTCATCACATTGTGTTTTGGTAATTTTCCAATGCCCAGTTTCACTTGTCAAAATCGACTTGTATTCCCTAATGATGTAGCCAAGATTTGACATCTTTATGTTGTCCCCGCTTGAGTCATTGGTAGGTTTGGATAGAGTTTGAAGAATTGATAGGATGCCTCTTGTTGTCCATGTTGTTTATATTGTTCTCGTAGATTATGTACCTAATAATAGCAATTCTCACAATGACAAAAATGATTGCTTCTATGAGGATGATAGGATAGGGTGTATTCCCTTTAATTTTGAGATTATAACGTATAACATTATTTTGGATCTATTCTATCTTTCTCCGAGATTCTCTAGAGATATTGAATCCTCAAACTTCATTTCCTTATAAGATAATTTGAGTGACAAGAGTGTGAAAGAGGAGTTTTTTTTTTAATCCCAAAGCCAAAGGTCCACTAATTTACAATTGTTTTCAAGCCGATAATAAGTTCCACCCCCCATTTATCATTTTCTCAATCCTATAGTTATAATTAAGTTTGTGATGAATATTGATTCCAAGATATTTGTATGAAGGCGCCTCCTCCAAGATACCATATTCATATACAAAGGTATCATATGTGATGCTTTTGGATTTCATCATCGTAACATTTGTTTTGTTAGTGTTCACAATCATATGCATACTATAGCAAAAGTACTTGAGGATTATTAATTTCTTACCTAGGTCATAGGGACTCTTAACTAGAAGAACAATATCCTCAACATAAAAAAGAAGGATGATGATGGTACTAACAAGATTCAGGTCGACACAACCTACATCTTCCAAACAATCTTAAAAAAATAGAGTTAAAACAACTTATTGAGAATTTATAAAATTCATTATAGTTAAAAACTGGAGTAGCCACTTAATTGTTGCCTATGAATGTTGATAGGGGATGATAGGACATGATCAAGAGGTGAGGTAGAGGGATATAACAACAAGGGATGAAGAGGAAAGTTGAAGGAGACTATAATGGGAGTGACATAGGGTGATGAAGAGGTGGTGAGTGACAAAAACAGGTTGGTGGATGGACATTGGAAAGTGATAAAAAGGAGGTGGAGAGTGATAACAACGGGTTGGTGGATGGACACCATAAAGATATGAACACCTGTCAGGAGAAATAGAGTAAACCACAATCCACCCGAGGACTCGATGGAGGGGGAAAAACGATTGAACCTAAAGATACCTATCAATGTGAAAACATAAAAAACAATTTTTTTATGACTTCAAAACATTCATTTTTTTAAAACATTCACAACACTAAAAACCATCATTTTTACACATAATTCTCAATAAATCAACTACTAAACACCAGACATTATAACTTAAAAAAAATCTCTTAGTATAAATCATTAAAAAAACTTTTTTTTTATCATTTAAAAGAAATTTATATAAAATTATTGAAAATCTAATATGTCAACTACTCAAATTAATCTAAAATGTTAATTTCAGAAAATCAAACCATAATTGGGATACTCTTTATTTTGAACTCCTTTCAAAAATTAGGTTTCCTTTCATTATTAATGAAACTATGAGACATGTATTGAATGCTGAAGTACAAATTAAATAATCTAAAGAATAAGAGGTTTTGAAGACTCATTAATGTTTTAAAGGAAGTTGGGTTAAAAATGTCATTTTTTTATTAGCTAGTTAAGAGATGATAAAAAGAATATATAAATTAGAAATAAAAAGAAATTAATTATTATAAAGATTAAATTTAGTCTCCTAGGTGTGGGGCACATGGTGATTGGTTTCAAATCCAAACTTACCTTATGTGCCCCTTAAGGAGCATTGTGGTCACACCTAGAAGTTATAATGGTAGAGTATTGCATATTCCACTAATCTAAAAAATAAAATAAAAATAAGGTTAAATTTAAGTATTAGTAAAATTCTATAATCTTTAAATTGATATAAATAGATAACAATTATCATGCAATTTGAGACCATATATTTTTGTGAGGATGTTTCAGTGATAAAATTATGAAATTACATCATAATAACATGAAATTTCTTTACATATCTACATTTACAAAAGGATCCAAAGGGGCTTCATCCCTCTCCATTCATAATAAATCTCAATTTAGATGGATTTCTTTCTCTATATATTTGTCAACTCCATTTTGAGAATGAACTATTTTAATAATAACTATAAGAAGTTTTTCAATTTTAATTGCTTTATATATTTTATTTATGGTGGACTCTCAAATTATGTTTTAATACCAGATATCAACTTCATAATAAGCAATGGAAGAATTACACATATTCTTCATATTAAAATATAAAAAACACTCATAATAACAACTAAAGTTTTCTTACTTTCTCTTTCTCTCTATATATATATTTTTGATATAAAAACAATTTAATTAAAATGAATATTGAAACATTTTATTTATTTAGGATAACTTAAAAAAAAATTATTATTAATATTTTTTAAAATATAATCAATTAACTTCATGTTAAATAAGTAAAAAATTACACATCTCCATTACATTTGGTTATAAAAGGAAACAAATCATTTCTATTCCACAATATTGAATGATATGCCACAACAAAACTCAAAATATACATATATAAAAAAAAAAATCTAGTGACAACTGCAATCCTATCCCCCCAAAATGAAACTCTAAAAAGATATATATTGCATTTTATTTTCAATAATATATCCATCATATACAGTACGGGAAATACCGATTAGCACACACTGAAGCAAACTTAATAGTTCACCTTATACAAACGAAGTTAAACTATCTTATTTGGTAGCACATTCCACGAGTTTTTACATCAGCGAAGCTGTGATCCGTCACTGAAGCTGAGTTTGTCGCATGAATTTCCTTAAAAGTAGAACATGATGATATGGAAGTCTTTAGATCCTAACGAAAATCCTCATGACATTGAAATAAAAATCTATATGTACCATGATACGTGCTGCAGCAACATTCTTTGTTCATGGAGTAGGTTACTGTCCCGAAATCTAGCACGGTCTAGACTTGCAGTTCCATACACATACACATACATATATATATATACATATACATATATATATATATTACAAGTTATGAAAACCTGGTTTTGATATAGATTCAAAACCATGAAAACCTGGTTATATATATATATATATTCAACGGCGCGAACCAGGAGGAACGGCGTGTCCTATACCTGGGCTATGATCCATCGGAGAAATAACAGCCGTCTTCTTTTCTTTCGTACTTCTACCAATTAACTCCACGCCAAATTTTACAGAAGGAGATCCATAGACCTTTCGGCCATGGATTTCAACC
>SNQJ01S0006164.1:0-23043 GCA_010110895.2 Picea sitchensis | reverse complement strand
CCTTCTCAACTCTTGATAAATACAAAGTTAAATGGATCTAGATTGGTGTAGACCTTTTTACACAAAAACAGAGTAACAATAAATTGTAAAGAAATTAGTGTTTCAAAAGATTGCCCTCAATTTTCCATTCTACCTTATTCTGTCTATATCCTAAATCTTTTTTGTCACAATAATATCCAGTTTAAAGATTTTACATATTTTTTTTCTAACTATTATTAGAATCCTGCAAAGTAATTGTTGGTAAAATCACATTTTTACATTATTTAAATAGTTTTTTCTAATGTATAAAAAAATTTGGTCCCTTCAAAAACCCTAGAACATCTAAAACATGTAATTTCAATCTCTGAGATCTGCAATTCCAACTATCTTTCTAAATTTTTAACCAGATTTCCAATCAAAAAGATAAAAAACTAAAACATTTAGACTACTGCCATATATCCATATAAAATATAGGCCAATAGATATTATGAATAATAAGCATTTCCTTCCAGAATATTAAATTTTGGATAAAGATATATAATTCATTATGCAAAGCATTTAATATTCTCTATTGTCATACTTATTGCACCCTAACAATTATGGATTATAAGAAATTATTTTCAATATTATGATGTCATTATTTTTATCAATTTAATTTATTCTATAAATATGCTTTCATATGTCATTATTTTTAACCATTTAACTTATTTAAATATATTGTCTTTTATCATTTTTCAAAGGATATGTTTATTGGTATTTTATATTTGGTATTTTTTTAATTTAATGGTCGATCAGATTTAGTTGTTCCAAAAAAGTTATATAATATTGGAGTTGGTGCTCTCTTAATAGACAAGTTTCAAGGGGTAAGATTGAGACTTGAAAAGGTAAATTAGAGGGACCAAATCCATTGATCAGTGACAGAAGGGTTTATAGCTCACACATGGATAATTGAAAATAAATTTTCATTATTTTTTATTTAAAGTCAATTTGTTAAGATAAATTATTTTAATTTTTTTTTTTTAATAAACAAAAATCTTGGTAAGAATGAATTTGAAAAATTTGAATTTAGAAATATTTTTCTTTTAATTATTAAAATTATAATTATTTTAGAACTCTTTTCTCAATATTTTTTTAAGCACTAAAATATAATTTTAAAAAAATCTAAGTGATATTTTATTTTTTTTAAATCTAATAAACCAATTCTAATACATTCTTAATGGCTTTTAAACATAAAAATATAATTTTAATTTTTTTTTAAGTAATCTATTTATCTTCTTTAAAATATGAGATACTAATAAACTAATTCTAATACATTCTTAATGGTTTTTAAACATAAAAATATAATTAAAAAAATAAATAAATAATCTATTTAACTTCTTAAAAGTATTCTTAATGGTTTTTATACATACAAATATAATTTAAAAAAAAATTAAATAATCTATTTATCTTCTTAAAAAATATGAGATACCAATTCTAATACATTCTTACATTCATTTGAGCCTAACTATTACTAATGTTAATGGAAACTTGATGTATATATTATCCTCACGTTCAATTTTACCAATACAACGTGTTGGGAATGCAAGTGAGCACTTGATGTATATATTATCCTAAAGTTCAAATTTACTTACATATCAAAGGGACATACTCCATTGTTTGGACATGTGTCGGTAAACCCGTCCAATGTTAAACACTCTCGACTCTTTTCTCAATGGGCCCTCGAGTGAAAGACCGTGTAACATGGATATTAATATGGGCCCTTGACGGAAAGACCATGCAATGGCATATTAATATTTCCGGGTTATTTACTTCGCATACAGACTATAGTATAAAGTGCAACTACTTCAACCGTATCTCCATTATTCTCACTTACTTTCGTGCCGGCTTACATCCCAGTAAGACGTTGAGTATACGCATGATATTAGAATGTGTATTATTGAAGTGTTAATATCATGTAGTAATTATTTAATAATGTAAAAAAATATATTACCACTACTGTATTAACTTATATTGATGTTTTCACGGAAGGGACGTTACAATGATGTATAATAGTAAAAGTAATAGCAAGTTCAAGGTTTGAATATAAAGTTTTAGGTGGAGTTTAGGTGTGTTTAATAATATCTAAATGGCCATATATTGTAAGTTAGATATGTATATCTAAATTCGATTTCAGCAATAAAGTCTAGAGGTAAACTTAGGTGATAGTGGTGGAGCATGTAGTATGTTGTGGTACCCAAACTTTTAGGGAATTTTGTTAGGTTTTTGTTATGGGAAAGGGGGAATGTTAGGACAATAGTAGTGGTTTCGATAACATGTGTTTTTGTAGCTTATGGTTTTAGAGCTCATGAATTGGATGTAATGAAGCTTCTAATAGGACTTAGAATCCATTGGAATTATCTTGGAGGTGAAGGGTGAAGTTCCACTTAACTGGCTTTGCTGGATTTATTAGGGAATTTTGGTAGGTTTTTGTCATGGGAAAGGGGGAATGTTAGGACAATAGTAGTGGTTTAGATAACATGTGCTTTGGTAGTTTATGGTTTTAGAGCCTATGAATTGGATGTAATGAAGCTTTTAATAAGACTTAGAATCCATTGAAATTATCTTGAAGGTGAAGGGTGAAGTCCCACTTAACTGGCTTTGTTAGATTTATTGAAAAAAACACAATTTTATATCTCTATTAATTATAGTAATGAAGCTAAGGGATACAGATTACTCGTCCACAAATCATTAGTAATAAAGATATATAAAATAAAAAATTGTTTAAAATCCCAAAACAAACAATGTTTGTTTGCAAACTCACAAGATGCTTCTTATTGCAGAGTTAATGTACCTCGGAGTTAATGTACCGGACTGCATTTCGAATGAAAAATGTCTTATTTCTGTCTATATAAAACTTTTTCGAAAATTATTTATACTTAACTTCGTGTTTTACATGAGAGGATGTCATGTTGACCACGTTTCCACTTAAAACATGTTTTTCTTTAATTATCATTTTTAGGACGATTTCTTTTAAATCAACTAGTGTGCACCAAGACTCCTTGTAACGAATGATTCACATTATTGACAGGTGGTGTGAAAAAGTGCACGTGCACTATCCTATGATAGTGGAAGGCCCACGATAGTGGAGATCGTGGAAGGGAAGGGGCCCACGATATGGGGGACGGTGGAATGGAAGGAAAGGGAAATAATGGAATTTAAATTAATTTTTTATATATTATTTTTTATTATTATTTAAAAAAAATCTATAGGTTTTCTTATATTGATTTTGTTTTTTCATTTTTTATATTTTGGGGAGGATAAACGAGGGAAGGGTGATATGGGTTTGAATGGGGGAGAATGGGAGAGGTTTAGTAGTTTATTTATTTATTTTTTAATTTGAATTAAAGTGTATTTTTTATTTTTTAATTATTATTTTTTATATGTTATTTTTTAATAATGATGAAGAAGATGAAGAAGGTAAGAAATTGTTTAGATTTCTTTAAAATTGTATTTTTATGTTAAAAAAATATTTGATTTCTATAAATTCGTATTACTATACCAAAAAGCATTGGCGGAAGCATTCCAAGATCATTGGAACTTTGATCACTTAGAAGGTTACCGATGTCTCTATTGTAGCAAATATTTTTAAATTCGGATCTAAGGTCTCTATTGTTGCAAATATTTTTAAATTTGGATCTAATTTTTTTCTAGGTAGGGAAATCTAAGAGAATGTTTTTTTCATCTTGAATCCTCTTAGTGTCACAAAGATGACAAATTCTTTCATCCTATTTTGTTTTGGGAATTGTCCAATGCCCAGTTTCACTATGCAGCTCGTGAGTTTGTTCTTATTCTAGTAATGGTTATTTTCTTCTTTGCCACTTGTCAAAATCTACTTGTATTCCCTAATGATTTAGCTAAGATTTGACATCTTTATGGGTTTGGATAGAGTTTGAAGAATTTATAGGATGCCTCTTGTTGTCCATGTTGTTTATATTGTTGTAGTAGATTATGTACCTAATAATCACAATTTTCACAATGGGGGAAAGGATTGCTTCTATGAGGATAGGATAGGGTGTATTCCCTTTAATTTTGAGATTATAACTTATAAAATTATTTTGGATATATTCTATCTTTCTTCGAGATTCTCTAGAGATACTGAATCCTCAAACTTCATTTCCATATAAGATAATTTGAGTGACAAGAGTGTGAAAGAGGATTTTTTTTTAACCCCAAAGAAAAAGGTCCACAAATTTACAATTCTTTTCAAGATGATAATAAGTGCCACCCCTTATTTATCATTTTCTCAATCCTATAGTTATAGTTAAGCTTGTGATGAATATTGATTCCAAGATATTTGTATGAAGGCACTTCCTCCAAGATACCATTTTCATATACAAAGGTATAATTTGTGATGCTTTTGGATTTAATTATCATAACATTTGTTTTGTTAGTGTTCACGATCATATGCATACTATAATAAAAGTACTCGAGGATCATTAATTTCTTACCTAGGTCATAGGGACTCTTAACTAGAAGAACAATATCCTCAACATAAAAAATAAGGATGATGATGGCACTAACGAGAGTCAGGTCGAAAAAACCTACATCTTCGAAACAATCTTAAAAAAATAGAGTTAAAACAACTTATTGAGAATTTATAAAATTCATTATAGTTCAAAAATGGAGTAGCCACTTAATTATTGTCTATGAATGTTGATAGGGGATGATAGAACATGACGAAGAGGTGAGGTAGAGGGATACAAAAAGAATTGATGAAGAGGAAATTTGAAGGAGGCTATAGTGGGAGTGACATAGGGTGATGAAGAGGTGGCGAGTGACAAAAATGGGTTGGTGGATGGACATCGAAAAGTGATAAAGAGAAGGTGGAGAGTGATAACAATGGGTTGGTAGATGGACATTAGAAAGTGATGAAAACCTATAAGGAGAAATGGAATAAAGCACAATCCACTTGAGGACTCGATGGAAGGGATAGAACTATTGAACCTAAAGATACCTATTGATCTAAAAACATAAAAAACATATTTTTTATGACTTCAAAACTTTCATTTTTTTAAAACATTCAAAACACTAAAAACCAACATTTTTACATATAATTCTCAATTAAACAACTACTAAACACTAGACATTATAAATAAAAAAAATCCCTTAATAGAAATAATTAAAAAATCTTTTTTTTGGATGATTTAAAAGAAATTATATAAAATTATTGAAAATCTAATATGTCAACTACTCAAACTAATCTAAAATGTTAATTTCTCAAAATCAATACCCTTTATTTTGAACTCCTTTAAAAAAATTAGGTTTCCTTTCATTATTAATGAAACTATGACACATGTATTCAATGTGGAAGTAGGAATTAAATAATCTAAAGAATAAGAGGTTTTGAACACTCACTAAAGTTTTAAAGGAATTTAGATTAAAAATGACATTATTAGTTAGTTAGGAGATGATAAAAAGAATATACAAATTATAAATCAAAAGAAATTAATTATTATAAAGTTTAAATTTAGCCTTGGATTCAAAACTTAACTTACCTTGTGTGCCGCTTAAGGAGTATTGTGGTCACACCTAGAGGTTATAGTAGTAGAGTATTGCATATTCCACTCATCTAAAAAATAAAATAAAAATAGGGATTGAATTTAGTATTAATAAAACTTTATAATTTTTAAATTGGTATAAATGGATAACAACCATCATGTAATTTGAGACCATATTTTTTTGTCAATTTGTTTCACTGATAAAATTATTAAATTATTGAAATCATAATAACATGAAATTTCTTTACATATCTACATTTATAAAAGGATCTACTTTAATTCTAGATCTATGGTGCATAAAAAAAAATGTCTTTAAATGGGCTTCATCACTCTCCATTCATAATAGATCCCACTCAAGATGAATCTCTCTCTCTCTATTTTTCAACTCTATTTTGAGAATGAAAGGAATTATATATCTCTTTGAACACCATTGAAATATTTTAATAATAACTATAAGAAGTTTTTCAACTTCAATTGTTTTATATATTTTATTTATGATGGACATTCAAATTATTTTTTAATATCATATGTCAACTTCATGGTAAACACCTCAGGAATTAGACATATTCCTCATATAAAATATAAAAAACAGCTCATAATAACACCAACAAGAGTTTTCTTACTTTCAATTAATATATAATTATATATAAAAATATTTATTTAAAATAGATAGTGAAACATTTTATTTTATTTATTTATAATAAAATATTTTAAAACAATTATTATTAATGTTTTTTAAATAAAATATGTTAAATTCATGTTAAATAAGTAAAAAATTACACATTTTCCTTACATTTACTTGGGAAAGGAAACTAATCATTTCTATTCCACACAAAAAAATGTTCATTTCTTTGATATGTGAGAGACTTTGAATAATAAATTCTACTGCTACCCATTAAGTTTTATTTAAATTATATTAACAAATAATTGACAGAATATAATTAACTTAATAATGATGGATTAAATTATTAATGCAAATTTTAATATATTATTCATATTTTTACTGTGATAGACGCCTCTCCTTCGTTCCACCTACAAGTCGTTTCTCTGAACCATCGGTTTAGATTTCATAACCCGTTTTTCTGCCACATTCACCAGTAGCTTGTTCTTTGACTGAAAATATCGGTGTAAACGAAGAGTGAGTAGAATCAATTGACAAATAACAAATAATTGTTATCTGCGAATATTTTATAGTCGTCTCACTGAATGAACGGATCAAAATGAAATATATTTTTTATTTCTTTCGTTTTAATCAAATCGTTTTTTATTTCTTTCGTTTTAATCAAATCGTTTTGAATTGAGAAAACATTGACGAATTTAATTAAAAATTTATTAATAACACAGACCTCAATGATAATTGATGATGATTCATTTTCTAATAAATGTTTTATATTTTGTTTCTTTTGGTAATTTTTTTTTATTGATTTTTTTACCAAATTCTGTAAAGATTTGTTGGATCTGTAAATTTGTGTAATTAAGACTGTGCAATCCTAGCACGGCTGAGGGTTTTCAGTATGCCAAATCTGTTTATGCATTAAGAAAGACAATTTAAAAAACAAAGAATTGAGATTTCCTCAAGATCCATATTGACGGATTCCAGTAAAAAAAGACCAAAATCCAGTAAGGACTTGTTGGATCTGCAAATTCGAGTAACTAAAACTGTGTAATCCGAGTACTACTGAGGGTTTTGAACATGCCCAATCCATTTATGCATTAAGAAAGACAATTTAAACAACAAAGAATTGAGATTTTCTAGAGATCCATATTGACTGATTCCAGTAAAAAAGACCAAAATCCGATAAGGATTTGTTGGATCTGCAAATTCCAGTAACTAACACTGTGTAATCCTAGTACAGCTGAGGGTTTTCAGCATGCAAAATCCATTTATGCATTAAGAAAGACAATTTAAAGAACAAAGAATTGTGATTTCCTCCAAATCCATATTGATAAATTCCAATAAAAAAACCCAAAATATAGAACAGTTAAAGAATACCATTTTCTATGAAATTGTGGTTTATCATAAATCTGTGCTTTTCATTATTAATTCAGAACAACTTTGACATCTCAAATTCTTAAAAAATGTTTTTGACTAATAGTAATTAAATAGTTTTACATAATAATAATTTATTAACTCCAAATCTCAAAAATACATTGTAATATTTCAAATAAATATAAATAAATGTTTTTGACTAATAATGATTAAATATTTTTACATAATAATAATTTAATAACTCCAAATCTCAAAAATACATCTTAATATTTCAAATAAATTGAAATAATGATAAAATTATTAAAAATAAATTCAAATATGGAATAGACGTTCCTCTGTATTCCCACTTTTAATTCATCTCTTTTCTTTTCTTTTCATGGAATAGACGTTCCTCAAATATTTCTTTTCATCTAGAACGAGAAACCTTTTTCCCATGAGAGCTCCAAAGTTTTCATGGACACGCATACCGACCAACTTGGTCAGCTGTGGGACTATGCCAAAACAAAATTCAAAATATGATATGAAAACAAAATTCAAAATATACATATATTAAAAAAAATTCAATGACAAATGCAATCCCATCACCCAAAATGAAACTCTAAAAATATATATATATATTGCATTTTATTTTCAATAATATATCCATCATATACAGTACGGGAAATACCGATCAGCACACACTGAAGCAAACTTAATACTTCACCTTATACAAACAAAGTTAAACTATCTTATTTGGTAGCACATTCCACGACTCTTTACATCAGCGAAGCTGTTATCCGTCACTCAAGCTGAGTTTGTCGCATGAATTTCCTTAAAAGTGGAGCATGATATGGAAGTTTGTCGCACGAAAATCCTTAAAAATCTATATGTACCATGATACGTGCTGCAGCAACATTCTTTGTTCATGGAGTAGGTTACTGTCGCGAAATCTAAGTTTTCATGGACACGCATACCGACCAACTTGGTCAGCTGTGGGACTATGCCAAAACAAAATTGCTCATGATATGAAACAAAACTAAATATACATATTAAAAAAATTCAATGACAAATGCAATCCCATCACCCAAAATGAAACTCTAAAAATATATATATATATTGCATTTTATTTTCAATAATATATCCATCATATACAGTACGGGAAATACCGATCAGCACACACTGAAGCAAACTTAATACTTCACCTTATACAAACAAAGTTAAACTATCTTATTTGGTAGCACATTCCACGACTCTTTACATCAGCGAAGCTGTTATCCGTCACTCAAGCTGAGTTTGTCGCATGAATTTCCTTAAAAGTGGAGCATGATATGGAAGTTTGTCGCACGAAAATCCTTAAAAATCTATATGTACCATGATACGTGCTGCAGCAACATTCTTTGTTCATGGAGTAGGTTACTGTCCCGAAATCTAGCACGGTCTAGACTTGTAGTTCCATATATCATCATTGACATATATATACATATATATATATATATATATATATATATATATATATATATATATACTTAAGAAAACCTGGTTTTGATATAGATTTACTGAACATGACATTCAACGGCGCGAACCAGGAGGAACGGCGTGTCCTATACCTGGGCTATGATCCATCGGAGAAATAACAGCCATCGTATTTTCTTTCGTACTTCTACCAATTAACTCAACGCCAAATTTTATAGAAGGAGATCCATAGACCTTTCGGCCATGGATTTCAACCTTCGGCTGCATCTTCAAACCACCGACCTTCTCCAGGCAATTAATATCGTCACAAGGCTTGCTTTCGGGAGTCGAAATCGCAAGCCTTATTCCTCGACGACCGACTATCTCAACTCGGAGATCTCGAGCTTCAGTTATTGAGAAGGAACGAAGAAAACAATAGAGGAGCATAGACATTAAAACATAAGCAGTTCTTCCATATAAACAACTCTTCATTCTGCACCTAAATTCAAAAACAAAAATTCTCTTACGCTAAGATGAAAGCGATCTTGAAATAAGTAGTTTATCTGTGACGTAACTACCAAGCTACCTGCTACTTCTATGAGAAGAGGAGGCTCCTTTGAGTTGTAAACTTGCCTCTCAATCTTATTTATCATGAAAATTTCATACCATCCTCACATCTGTGCGCTCCAATCAACTCCACCAGGAAGTTTAATTGAGAATTTCTCTCTCCATTATTAAAACAATGACTATATTTTAAAAAGCAAGATTTTCAATTATTTTATAATTTGATTATATTCAAAAAGCAATATTTTCAATATTTTAGAGTTAAATGACATCATTTTCAATATTTTAAAGTTAATTGACATAATTATATTCTAGATATGTAACATAAAGTATTAAAATAATAATAACAATTTTTTTAATTTTTTTAATGTAAACTTTATTATATATATAAATATTTATACACTTCCAATTAATAACAACTATCCTAGATCTATTTAATTAACGATTTTTTTTTATGTAAACTCTATTATATATAAATATTTATACACTTTCAATTAATAACAATCATCCTAAATCTATTTAATATAGGATCTAGAGAGATCAAATCTTTAGATGCAAACTTTTTAATCTTTCTTTAAGTTTTGTTCTATAAACTATGTTTTCATCTCCAAAGATTTGATTTTGTCTACTCTTGATAAATACTAAGTTAAATGGATCTCAGGTTTGAGTGGCTTAACACACTCCTCACACAATCAATCGCTTACACCTCGGGGACATATTTTTTCTAGCTATTATTAGAATCCTTCAAAGTAATTATTGGTAAAATCACAATTTTACATTATTTAAAATATTTTTTTTTGGAATGCATAAAAGATTTGGTCCCTTCAAAAACCCTACAACATCTAAAACATGTAATTTCAAACACCTAGATCTGCGATTCCAACTATCTTTCTAAGTTTCTTGACCAAATTTTCAATCATCAAAAAATAAAAATCTAAAACATTTAAACTAATGTCATATATCCATATAAAATATGGGCCAATAGCTATTATGAACAATAAACATTTCCTTACAAAATATTAAATTTTGGATAAAATTATATTATTCATTCTACAAAGCATTTAATACTATGTAATATCATACTTATTACACCCTAACAATTATCCATTACATGATTTTTTTTAATATTATGTTTATGTCATTATTTTTAACCATTTAACTCTATTTAAATATATTTTCTTTTATCATTTTCAAATGAATTTGATTTTATTGATATTTTGTATATAGTATTTTTTAATTTAATAGTGGATCAGATTTAGGTGTCCCAAAATAGTTATATAATATTGAAGTTGGTGTATTCTTCATAGGAAAGTTCAAAGGAGTAAGATTGAGACTTGAAACTGTAAGTTAGAGAGACTAGATCCATTAATCCTTAAAAGCAGGGTTTATAGCTCACACATAGATAAATGAAAATATTTTATTATTATTTTAGTTATTTTTAACATGAATTATTAATTAACATGAATTATTTCAACAAAAATTTTAAAAAATAATTAAAAACTTTGGTATTTATAATGGATTTAAAAAACTTTGAATTTAGAAATATTTTGGTTTTTATAATTTTTAATTATTAAAATTATGATGATTTAAAAAAAAATTGTAATTTTTAAACAACAATATATAATTCTAAAAAAAAATTAAGTAATATTTTATTTTTTAAAATCAGATAAACCAATTCTAATATATTCTTAATAATTTTTAAAACAATCTAAGTAATCTTTTATCTTGAATGAGAAACCAATTCTAATATATTACCCTCAAGTTCAAATTTTCCCGGGAATGTAAATGCGAACTTGATGTATATATTATCATAAAGTTCAAATATACATACATATCAAAAGGACATACTCCATTATTTGGACATGTGTCCGCAAACCCGTCCATATCATTTACTTCACATACATTGCAACCACTTCAACCGTATCTCCATTATTCTCACTTTCATTCGTGCCGGCTTACATCCAAGTACGACGTTGAGTATACGCCAGTCGAAGTGCCATTGTAATCTTTATATATATTATCCGGACATGCAAATAAAAAAGACAAACTCCATTATGTAGACATGTTTCGGCAAACATTTCCAATGTCAAACACTATCAACGCTTTTCTTAATGCGCTCTTGACTGAAACAGCACGTAATAGCGATATCAATCTCGGGTCTTTGAAGGAAAGACCAGATCATGGAACGGGGATGTTAATATGCGCTTGATAACATATTTTAACTCCAGCACATTAACGGGGATGTTAATATGCGCTTGATCCGGGAAGAAATATATAACACAGCTTATCTATGAGGTGGAGAACAATTGATTTGTGTGGAGTTTAGTCTTCCTCATGTCATACGTTAAGGGAGGGTTGAGGTTGGAAGCCATTCATGAAAAAATTTCACTTCGCCAAGGGTCTAAGACTTAGCTAGTCTGAGTAGATAATTCTTCCATCCAATATTTGGAACTAGCCGTGACCTAATACATGAGCAATTTGTTAAATGGAAAAGTACCTAACATTTACACATGCATAAACAAATGCAGAGTAACATTTACACATGATATTGTTAAATAAAAATATCACTCTACAGTTTTTAGGAGGAAAGGCCGTTCATCAAATACCCAAGGGAGGAAAGCCTTACAGCAATTCGAAGTCCAGCCAACAACAAATCTAATACATTGCTCTTGTATAAAAGGAGAACATAAACGTTACAACTAACACACACCGTTTCCCAACAAAGATATAACGCGATTCCTATTCCCAAAATAACATTACGTTGACTGTACGACCTGTGGTTAAACAGAATTCCATAACCCACCATCGAGTGTGTACGGCCAATTTGAGAGCCCAATGGCCGATAGAAGGAGTGAATTGCCAATTACCAGCTCATGATGATAGAAAATGGTCTGGAAAATGACAACTACTGTATTAGTAGAGCGATTGATCTCCTAGACAAATAAATGGATGGAATGAGTCTGTGTAAACACAAAAGTTAATGTTATACAGCAAAGTTAATGAGCAGAGAAATGAGAAATGGAGAGAAACAATCACATCCATCACATTATAGAAATAGGGTAATGATATTCTTTATTGCTCCGTGCAGAAATGTTTTACAAGTCTCAACATTTTCCATCATGACAACAATTTCTTCATACCTTGCCCAACCAATCAATCATCACTTTTCTTGGAAGTCAAGAGAAGACAAAGACCACCACAACTTCTCTAACAATATTGGTTGCTTCTACACACTTTTGACAAACTAAATCATTGCAACAATTATAGGTGATGCTAGTATTTCTCATATACCAAAGCACCATCTTCATGCACTTTACTTTGATTATCCATGTTTCCATTGACAACACCAACCATGTCAAATATTTGAACATTCCATCTCAACCATCAACCTCCAAGTAAAATTCTGCATAAGGTAAAGAACAATTAGACATATAATCCTCTACTTCTTGAATGAAGCTCACAAAGAAAAACTAAAGGGATATTTATTGGTTTAACAATGCTCATAATGAACCTCTTCAATATCTTATATGCCCAACATTCCATTTTGTTCTTCCTAGATCCTTCATCAATATTCCTAGCCAAGTGGGCCTTTAATATACTGATCTCAACCCCAACTCTAATCTTTTAACCCATCAGATCTCAATCATGTTTTGTTTGCAACAAGCATATCATTAATATAACACCAAGATAATGAAAATTTCATAAACAAAATGATCATACTAACTTATTAAGAAACTTTGGGTCACCATGAAGAAATCAAACATTCCTGTACCATCAGCCATTACTCACATATTAATGATTTTGTGAGTTTGCAAACAAACATTGCTTTGCAATCTTAAATAACTTCTCATATTACATATCTCTAATACTATTGATTTGTGGACTCACAATCTACATCCCTTAGCTCCATCACCATTGTTCCAAATTTGGTGAAGCCATCCAAGTGGGACTTCACCCCTCACCACCAGGATAATTTCAATGGATTCTAAGCCCTATTAAATGCTTTGTATTACATGCAATCCATGGCTCTAAAACCATGAGCTACCAAAGCATATTTTCTCGAAACCACTACTATTGTCCTAACATTCCCCTTTCGCATTTACAAACCTACCAAACTTACCTAAAAGTTAGGGTATCACATAATACTACATGCTCCACCACTATCACCTAAGTCTACTTCTATACTTTAATGATGAAATTTTGAGCCTGGAGCACACATGTCTAACGAGCTGTTACAATGTATGCTCATTTAGATGTTATTAAAAAGACATAAACTCCACCTAGAAATTTGCATTCAAACCTTCTCCTTGCCATTAGTTTTACTATTGTTCACCATTGTAACGTCCCCTCCATTACGACATCAACGTAAGTTAGTACAATAGTGATAATATATATTTTTTTACATTATTAGACAAGTACTACATTATTATTAACACTTTATTAATAATAATACTCTTGTTGAATTTTCAATAAGATAGGTTAATCATGTATTCTTACTCTACTGTATTTTCTTAACCATAAACAAGAATGTTGCAAAAGAACTAAGATCAGCGAAGAAACACCATGCACAAGAACACAAGAAGCACTGCTGGAAACACTTCTCAACAAGGGAAGAAAACCCAACCAAACTCCTTTGCTATATCTCTCAAGAGAAAGACCATCACCACCAAGAAAGACCTTCAGACACAAGAGGGTTCTCAAACCTAGAAGACTAGCACCCAAGAGAGGTGTGCACTTTTCCCAAGAGAATGTAAATTTCATTGAAATTTCCTGCAAAGTTGTGTGTGGTGGATATTATCCATAATGTGGAATCCTCTATTTTACTCTATATTAGGACTTGTCCCCTACCAACATAAGTGTCTATTGACTCAACAAGGTCAATTTAAGTCACATAATAATAATAATTATTATTATAATTGGCCATTAACCATATTAAGTATCTTTTACATTTATTATTAATCATATTAAGTAATGGGACCTGTACCCCTTTACATAACAATTAAGGTTATAGGAAAGTGACTCCTTGAACAATATATATAGCAAAGGATATGATACAATTCCACTAGTGTTCATCCACTAGAGGCACATACATAGGATGTCATATCTCTAGTTCACCGTGACAAAATCGTAAGAAATAGATCTTCACACGCTCAATCTCTTCTCATTCACGTAAAGGTGTCCACTCTAATGCATATTCCTTTCCCACCTACAGGAAGATCATCTGAGTCTTCTCATCAACTCTGATGTTGAAAGGAGGATAATACATCATTTTCATTTATGTTCACATGACGATGCACACAACACTTTTGGATTTCACACGCTCACCTTGTGCCCAGCCACAGGAACGTCCAACTCAACAGATCTCTTTATCACTGTGTTACACAAGAGAATATTCTAGAGTTCTTCTCAACTCTCAATGGAGGAGGCCTACCCCTACTTTCCTAGCTCCTGGCCTCTCAGAAGAACCACATAACCCTCTTTAGGGCTTTCCTGAGGTTTGTAAGTCAGAGAGAAAGACTCACATAGTCGCAATGATCCACATCTCACAAAGCTGGTAAGCTAGAGAATGTCTCACATAGCTGTACTCATCAACACTCCCTCTCACCTAGGGAGGCATTTTCCACCAAGCCAAGTCTCTCATGGAAATACTGGAACTTCTATCATGGCAAGTGGTTTAGTGAATATTATAACTTATAAAATTATTTTGGATCTATTCATCTTTCCTCTCCGAGATTGTCTAGAGATATTGAATCCTCAAACTTCATTTCCATATAAGATAATTTGAGTGACAAAAGTGTGACAGAGGATTTTTTTTCTTAATCCCAAAGCCAAAGGTCCACTAATTCACAATTCTTTTCACTTCTCCATAATAGTAAATCTCACCCCCATTTATCTTTTTCTCAATCCTATAGTTAGAATTAAGCTTTTGATGATTATTGATTCCAAGATATTTGTAAGGAAGGTGATTCCTATTGTTGTCATATACAAAGGTATCATATGTGATGATTTTGGATTTACTTATCGTAACATTTGTTTTGTTAGTGTTCAAAATCATATGAATATTATAGCAAAAATACTAGAGGATTATGAATTGCTTACCTAGGTCATATTGACTCTTAACTAGAAGAACAATATCCTAAACATAAAAAGAAGGATGATGATGGTACTAAGGAGATTCAGGTCAACACAACCTACATCTTCCAAACAATCTTGAGAAAATAGAGTTAAAACAACTTATTGAGAATTTATAAAATTCATTATTGTTAAAAACTAGAGTAGTCACTTAATTTTTTACTTTGAATGTTGATAGGGGATGATAGAACATGATGAAGAGGTGAGGTAGAGGGATATAACAACAAGTGATGAAGATGAAATTTGAAGGAGACTATAGTGGGAGTGACATAGGGTGATGAAGAGGTGGCAACAACAAGTTGGTTGATGGACATTGAAAAGTGATAAAGAGAAAGTAGAGAGTGATAACAATGGGTTGGTGGATGTACATCAGAAAGTGATGAACACCCATGAGAACTATTAAACCTAACTTGAATATCAATTCTCCATTCATTTTCCAAAATAAAGATACATATCAATATAAAAAGATGTAAAACATACTTTTTATGACTTCAAAACTTTGATTTTTTTAAAACATTCACAACAAAATATATTTTTTGTTATTTAAAACAAAATTATATAAAATTATTGAGAATCTAAAATATCAAATGCTAAAACTAATCTAAAATATTAGTTTCTCAAGATCAAACCAAATCAAACCATAAGTGGGATACCCTTTATTGTGAACTCTTTTAAAAAAAAATTAGAAACCATACTTGTGGAATACCCTTTATTTTGAACCCCTTTGAAAAATTAGGTTTCTTTCATTATTAATGAAACTATGACATATGTACTTATTGTGGAAGTAAAAATTAAATAATCTAAAGAATAAGAGGTTTTGAATACTCATTAATCTTTTAAAGAAGTTGATTAAAAATGTCATTTTTTGATTAATTTGTTAGGAGATGATAAAAAGAATATCCAAAATAAAAACAAAAAAAAAAATTGATTATTATAAAGATTAAATTTAGTCTCTTAGATGTGGGGCACTTGATGATAGAGTATATTATTAAGATACTCAATCATACTCAATTATTGGTTCCAAACTTCAACTTACTTTGTGTGCCACCACTCTCTTAACATCATGGAAATATTTTAATAATGACTATAAGAAGTTTTCAATTTCAATTGCTTTTATATATTTTATTTATGGTGGACACTCAACCTATTTTTTAATACTACATATCAACTTGATAGTAAGCAATAGCCTAATTACACATATTCCTCATATTAAAATATTAAAAACACTCATAATAACAATACAAGTTTTTTTAATATATATATATTAATTAACATAATTATTAAAACATTTTATTTATTTATAATAACTTTAAAACAAATTATTATTAATAATATTTTTAAAATAAGATATGTTAACTCCATGTTAATGGAGAGAATAATAAGAAAAGAATTACACATCAACATTATCTTACATGGGGTGTAAAAAGAAATGAATCATTTTTATTTTACACAAAAATCTTTATACTGAAAATTTCATGCTCTTTGATATGTCAGAAGAGTCGAATGATGAATTCTACTGCTGTCCATTAAGTTTTATTTAAATTCTATTAACAAATAATTAAATTAACATAATAATGATGGATTAAATTATGAATGCAAATTTTAATAATTATTACTATTTATACTGTGAGTGACGCCTCTCCTTCGTTCCACCATCAAAGTCGTGTCTCTTAACCATCGGTTTAGATTTCATAACCCGTTTTTCTGCCACATTCACCAGTAGCTTGTTGTTTGACTGAAAATGTCGGTGTAAACGAAGAGTGAGTAGAATCTATTGACAAATAACTAAAATTTGTTATCTACGAATATTTTATAGTCGTCTCACTCAATGAACGGATCAAAATGAAATATACTTTTTATTTCTTTCGTTTTAATCAATCATTTTGAATTGAGAAAACATTGACGAATTTAATTAAAAAAATTCTATTAATAACACAAACTATTCATTTTCTAACCCGTTCTGTATTGTATTGTATTTTGTTTTTTTAAATATTTTTATTTAGTTTTTTCAAATTCTGTGAGAATTTGTTGGATCTGTAAAATTTGAGTAACTAAGACTGTGTAATCCACCTGCGGTTGAGGGTTTTCAGCATGCAGAATTTATTTATACATTTAGAAAACAATTTAAACAATAAAATTTATAATTTCCTCCAAATCCATATTGACCAATTCCAATAACAAAGACCAAAATATAGAACATTTAGAAAATGTCATTTTCTATAAAGTTGTGATTTATCATAAATCTATATTTTTCTTATTAGATCAACTTTCACATCTAAAATACTTATGAAATTGTGGTTTATCATAAATCTGTATTTTTCCTATTAGATCAACTTTCACATCTAAAATGTCTAAAAAAATGTTTTTGACTAATAATAATTTATTAACTCCAATAATATTTTTAGCTAATAATAATTTATTAACTCCAAATCTCAAAAATACATCGTAATATTTCAAATAAATCGACATAATGATAAAATTATTAAAAATAAATCGTGGGATAGACATTTCTCTTTATTCCCACTTTTAATTCATCTCTTTTCATTGTAAAATGTTACATCTATAACGAGATAATTTGTTTTCCATGAAATCTCCAAACTTTGGACTTGGTCAGCTGTGGGACTACGAATGAATGTGGGACTACGAATGAAATGATATGCCAAAAAATAAATCAAAATAAACATATATTTAAAAAAAAACTAAAAAAAAAAAAAAAAAAAAAAAAAAAAAAAATAAAATTCTATATATATATATACATATATTTTGTATTTTATTTTCAATAATATATTATGTTAAATATATTGTACCCTTAACAAGACATGACCGTGACACCTTCCTGTTGTACTTTCTATTTTTTCCTTGCTTGAGCATATATAGCTCAACCATCATACATTGTAACAATGTTCTAAGTTCTGTACTTCTTCAAACATTTCAACATAAATCGTTTCTATTCCCTCTTTCTCCTGTGATTCTCTTTGTCTCACAATTTATCATCATCATGGTATCGTAGCTTCGATGTAAGCCTCTTCGCACACAACCGAGAGAAACTCGATCCTCACAAATAAGTAGAAGGCCTCAATGGATCTTGAGAGTTAATACGACACGCCTCTTTTCACAAGGTTTGGAAAGTTGTCTTCAATACTCTTTAAAGATCGCCATAAGAAGCTAGCGGAGGTTGCGAGGGCTGCATTGCCTCGGGAAAGAATTAGAAAGAAGAGAGCAAAAGAAGAAACTACAAAGAAACCTCCACGCTTTTCAAAGAACCATCAAAGATTGACGGTTGCAGCAGAACGAAAAGAGGTTTAAAGAACTTGTAGATTTCGCTTCAAATTTAAAGATTCATGTATATGTAGGTCGCTTAAAGTTTTGTGCACTACAAGAATCACCTAAGATTGTGTTTATAACTAAGAAGTCGGAATTAAATCTCCTCAAAGATTCAATGAATCTTCTTCCAATCTGCAAAGAATCTGGCCTGTGTAAGGAACAAACCACCGAGGGCCATAAGATCTGGAATCGGGTGGATCGAATCCAGCGGAAACCAACCGTAAGGGACGAGGAGCGCTGAAAAGGCGTAGCATTTCAACCGCTCGATCTTCGCGCAGTCCGGCTCCCATTAGATCAACAAGAAGGTGCACGATGTTTAGTCCTCTGCAGTGCACAGGTGTGATTTCGACTTGTGAAGTCTTGAAATCCCGACGTCATCTTGACTTTTCATCAAGAGACACGTGGCGATCCTATTCCATCGCAAAATCGAATCGGAGTTGGACGCAGCAAAGGAAACTCCGCTTCCAAAATCCTTTGATACGCTGAGCATCGCTGAAATCCCGAAGAATGCAGAGTCAGTCCATCTCGAGGACAGTGGCGCTGTGATCAACGATTGGACATATCTATTATCTTCAGGTTTCAAGTCACAGCGAAATTTTATTACCCGAATCAAATCGCGGATAATGCATATAGTTAATAAGATCTCACCATCCGTTTTCGAACTGACACGCATTAACATCGTGAAGCGCTCACGGGCGCTTCGGCATTCGGGGTTTCAATTTTTCAAAGAAACTTGACATTGCAACTCGCGAAATCGCAATACACGAAATCCCGACACGATCTCGATCACAGTTTTTCTCCTTATTCCTCGACAACCGACTATCTCAACTCGGAGATCTCGAGCTTCAGTTATTGAGAAGGAAAGAAGCAAACAATAGAGGAGCATAGACATCAAAACATAAGCAGTTCTTCCATATAAACAACTCTTCATTATGCACCTAAATTCAAAAACAAAATTCTCTTATGCTAAGATGAAAGGGATCTTGAAATAAGTAGTTTATCTGTGACGTAACTACCAAGCTACCTGCTACTTCTATGAGAAGAGGAGGCTCCTTTGAGTTGTAAACTTGCCTCTCAATCTTATTTATCATGAAAATTTCATACCATCCTCACATCTGTGCGCTCCAATCAACTCCACTGGGAAGTTGAATCGAGAAATTCTCTCCATTATTAAAACAATTATTATATTTAAAAAGCAAGATTTTCACATATTTTATAGTTTATTATTTTCTTAAAATAAATATTATATTTTTATAAAAAAAAAAAAAAAAAAAAAAAAAAAAAAAAAAAAAAAAAAGCATTAAAATAATAATAACAATTTTAATTTTTTTATGCAAAGCTTTCATATATATATATATATATATATATATCCAATTAATAATAATCATGTTAGATCTATTTAATTTAGGATTTAGAGAGATAAAATATTAGATGTGCAAACCTTTAATCTTTCCTTGAGTTTTGTTCTATAAAATAAATTTGCATCTCCAAAGATTTGATCCTTCTCAGCTCTTGATAAATACAAAGTTAAATGGATTTAGATTGGTGTAGACCTTTTTACACTAAAACAAAGTAATAATAAATTGTAAAGAAATTAGTGCTTCAAAAGATTTCCCTCAATTTTCCATTCTACCTTATCATGTCTATATCCTAAATCTTTTTAGTCATAATAATATCCAGCTTTAAAGGTTTTATATATTTTTTCTAACTATTATTAGAATCCTTCAAAGTAATTGTTGGTAAAATCACAATTTACATTATTTAAATAGTTTTTTGGAATGTATAAAAATATTTGGTCCCTTCAAAAACCCTACAACATCAAAAACATGTAATTTCACCTTGAGATCCTAATTCCAAATATCATTCTAAATTTTAACCAGATTTCTCAATCAAAAGATAAAAAATCTAAAACATTTAGAAATTTACATATCCATATAAATATAGAATTAATAGCTATTATGAACAATAAACATTTCCTTACAAAATATTAAATTTTGGATAAAGACATATAACTCATTATGCAAAGGATTTAATACTCTGTAATCTCATACTTATTGCACCCTAACAATTATGGATTATAAGAAATTAATTATTATGACGTCATTATTTTTACCAATTCTATTTGTTCTATAAGTATCTTTTAGATGTCATGGCTTTTTAAACTACATTTAACTTATTTAAATATATTTTCTTTTATCATTTTTCAAAGGAGATGCTTATTGATATTTTATATTTGGTGCATTTTTAATTAAATGGTGGATCAGATTTAGCTGTTCCAAAATATTCATATAATATTGGAGTTGGTGCTATTTTAATAGACAAGTTTGAAGTTGTAGGATTGAGACTTGAAAAGGTAAGTTAGAGGGACCAAATCCATTGATCAGTAAAAGAAGGGTTTATAGCTCACACATGGATAAATAAAAATAAATTTTCATTATTTTTATTTAAAGTCAATTCTATTAAGATAAATTATTTTAATTTTTTAAATAGCAAAATCTTAGTAATCCAGATTGAATTTGAAAACTTTGAATTTAGAAATATTTTCTTTAATTATTAAAATTATAATTATTTTAGAACTCTTTTCTCAATATTTTTGCTAATCAAATATAATTTTAAAAATCTAAGTAATATTTTATTTTAAGCACCGGCGTGTAAGTCCATTAAGCCAGTCGCCAACATAAAATTTTCCAATTCTAGCCCAACCCCTTATCGCCCGCTATTGTAACGCTGATTTCACCAATCCAGTGGACTAGAATTAGGTTACCCTGCTTCTTGGTATTGTTTCGATTCGCTTACTCACGACTGCTTGTTCACCCAAGTTGACCACATGATTTTCTTCATAAGTTTGTAACTCGCTCACAATAGACTCTCCACGTCGTTCACATAGAAATCAGGGCTTACCTCCAGAAAACCAGGAAGGTTCTCAACCCCTGCCTAAAACCTCACCTGAGGGCTCTCAACAGTGAAGTCCAAGACGTCAGCACTCCACAAGTGGAAAGAACTCCACTTTCTAGAACGGTTCCAAATTACCAATTCTCGAGGGACTTTCGACTTCACCCCGATTATGAGAGATGGCAAGTTGAGAGACAGATTATGCGAGTGAATTATTCTGAAGACATAGTTGTTTTGTCTTCTGGATCATCGACTGGACCTTTTCTAGGACCTGAGGGCCAAGATCCTTTTTGGTCTACTTGAGTTTTTAGATGGGATCTCTTTGGCTCAGGATCAGGCATTGAAATCACAGTCTCACCTGCGTTCCTTGAAACCTCTGACCCAGACGCAATACCTTTTACTACTGCTTATTATTTTCCTGGTACAGAAGCACCACGAGCTGACCGCATCTTGACCCTCCATTTACAAATGGTCCATTAAACAGATACTATGAGTATTCACACTGGGATTACAACGGCTAGTCAAGCCCCCATTGGCACACTGCTCTCTCCCAATGTCACCTTGACACTTCCACCCAGATACCGTGCGTTGAATGCTTCTATTCCCACTCCTATGCAAACCCCATCCGGAACTCCTGGTGGTACCTCTTCTTCTGGGTACTCTCCTCCTGGATTCATTCCGAATCTTCCTCAACCCCCTTTCAGAACACTTTTTTCATCCTCTATCGGTGGCACTAATCTTGGTGGCACCATTATGTCATTCACACCAAATTACCAGATTCCTGTTGGTGGAAAATTTCACCAAGGAGGAACGACGTGTCCTATACCTGGGCTATGATCCATCGGAGAAATAACAGTCGTCGTATTTCTTTCGTACTTCTACCAATTAACTCAACGCCAAATTTTACAGAAGGAGATCCATAGACCTTTCGGCCATGAATTTCAGCCTTCGGCTGAATCTTCACACCACCGACCTTCTCCACGCAATTAATATCGTCACAAGGCTTGCTTTCGGGAGTGGAAATGGCAAGCCTTATTCCTTGACGACCGAATATCTCAACTCGGAGATCTCGAGCTTCAGTTATTGAGAAGGAAAGAAGCAAACAATAGAGGAGCATAGACATTAAAACATAAGCAGTTCTTCCATATAAACAACTCTTCCTTCTGCACCTAAATTCAAAAACAAAATTCTCTT
>SNQJ01S0006163.1:225332-248702 GCA_010110895.2 Picea sitchensis | reverse complement strand
CTTTGCTCTGCTCTTCTCTTCTGAATGCTTCCATCATAATACAATGTACAAAGGAGGGTGCCTATATTCTGTTTTCCCTCCCGAATTCTACAACTATCAAATCTACAATTAATTCCTATCTAACATCATTAAATCTATTAAATGCCTTCCTATCTACTAAGGATGAGAGCTTAAAGGCTCAAGGTCCATTTACAATACAACTGCGCTTCTTTATGAATGTCTTCATTAAAGAACGGCGCAACAATTTCCCAAGCATTTCAAAATTTGTATAGGCGTTGTCCAGCTGTCCTTTCTTCTTGATGTGTTGGTTCGCTTGATGAGTGAGCGATGCTCCTGCATCACTTTTGAATACCCAATAATGATGTAGCTTCTTTTAACTTTCTTGACTTCATTAGACAAAGTAAAAGTTGAGCTTGTATTGTTACTGATTCATCTTTGAAAAAAGTATTATGCATATTCTTAGTTCGATATCTTATATAATGCTTAGCTTTTTTCTTCCCAAATTTGTCAGTATCAACATTTTTTAATATTTCATCATCAATGTTGATAGATTCTCCTGCATATTTCAATTTAAATTTTATATTAAAAAACATAACCCGAACACAAATTCACTAAATTATATATACTTGAGTGTTCATCTTGTATTATCTAAATTTATGTACATACCTATAGGTGATTCGTCTTATGCTTCAATTTCGGTTTCAACGTCTTCTGCTTCAATTTCGGTTTCAACGTCTTGTGCTTCAATTTTGGTTTCAACACCTTCTGCTTCAATTTCAGTTTCAATGTCTTCTTCAACATTATGTGACAAATCTATTTATGTAAATTTTGAAAAACATCAAATTGTAATTACAATCAATTATATTATTTACAATATTTTAAATTTGAATTCTATACTTTGAATTATGTACTTTCTAAATACAATCCCAATGTGTGTCGTGTGCTCGATCATCATATGTGTATGCATACCTGGTTGAACTTCTTCTTGTCGATAATCTCTATTGTCATTATCATCGTTTCTTTCTTCAATATTTGGACGTTCTTTTTTCTTTCTCCAATAAATCTCTTTCCTTTGTTCGATTTGGCGAGTATCATCTCAAGTGCGATCAAATTTTCTCTTGCGCAAACTTTTGTTTTCCATGAATTTTATAGTTATCTGTAAAAGATATGTTCAACAAATACTTCACCTTGAAAAACTGCTCAACATTTATCTTTCAACATATAAATTGGTATTCCAATAAAAACTTGAACAAAAATCAATTACCTTATTCAACAAAAACCAAAAAGATGATTCGAAACTTTGTTTAAGTGCTCTAGAAAACCATCATGTATCGATATACATCCTCTGATTAAGCCTATGGAATAGAGGGAAGAAATAAAGAAAGAAAATAATACAGCTACAATCAGTAATAGAAATGCTTTGAAATCCCTATCCCTAAGCTCATATATGTCTGTCAATTTTATGAATTGTGTTAAATACGTTCAACCGAAAGCCTATTTATACAATTTGTCCCAAAATGAAACGATACGATGTGTCTTTTCATTTTTTCCAACCTACAGAATTCGCTCAATAGACTTTCGACTGAAAGACGGATTTTTCGGTCGAAAACCTTAGAAACCGTTCAATTTTGAAGGTTTTTGTTAGATTTTAGTCTTTCGGCTGAAATAATAGTTTTTCGGTCGAAAGAGTATTTCGGCCGAAAATATGAAATTGGGACTGAAAACAGAAACCAAAGAATTTCTCCAAGATTACTTGAACTTCAGAGGTTGCGGACTCCTACAAATACTAAGAATTTGGTTTCGAAAATGACACCAGCATTTCCAAAATTGAATCTACCTTCAATTCCTATAAATTTTTTTCATTTTCTTTATTTTTATCTAATTTTATTTAATTAAAAAAAAAACACTACATAATATTTTCAGCAGACATTATGATTCGGTGAAATGAAATATTGGTATCTCTAAAAAAGTACAGTGAAAAATTTGGAAAAAAATATATTCATAATCCTTAAACTGTTATTTTCAAAAGGGTATATTTAGATTTTAGTTTTAGGTAAAAATTAAGATAGATACAAGGTGTAGAAAAACATGTGTTTAAAATCTGCAATGTTTTCATCTTTGTCAACTTCAAAAAATTCTATAAATTATAATATTCATACATTAGATTCAAAATTATAGTCATAATAAAATAGAGTCTTTGTAGATTGTTGCAGTATATTTCGTTTCTTAAAAAATAATTTTAATAATAGATACATTGTTGTAGGAAAAAGTAACTCATTATCATTCATTTCATGTTTAAGGAACATATTGTTAAACAATTGTCAAATTGACATATCAAATCGTGATAAAAAAAAATTGAAAAATAGTCATTGGAAAGATAACAAAATTCTTCACAAGTTTTGTTTTTACTATAAAGTGAAATTCTAAATAAAAAAAATACTTTTGTATGCCAGAAGTTGAAGAACTTGTGAAAATACAGTTTTTTTTCTCATAAAACAAGCAAAAGTGTTTTGTATGCCGTGGTTGAAGAACTTGTGAAAATACGCTTTTTTCCTCTTACAAACAAGCAAAGTGACCCATCTTCATGATTTCACCCCAATATCGATTTTGAACCAGATCCTGATACACATGTTGAGCTGGATGAAGAAGAAGATGAATGATATTTAATTTTTGAAAAGAAAAGGTATGTGTTTATATCTTTTATATGATCTTTATATGTTTTTATTTTGTATAATAGATTATATGTTACATGTTCTTTATAATTTCAAATTAGGTATGGGAAAATTGAGAGTGATGTGAGGGGGGGGAGGCATAATTAGAGATTCCACCTTCATGTGGTTTCCCATGTTTAGTAGAGAATGAACTATTCTCGAAACCAAGAGGAGCTTTGCATGACTGCACCTAATCATGTACTACTTGACCCCATTATGGCGTGATAGTAAGTGGCTTAGGATTAGAGTTAGAACACTTGAGGCCTACTTAATAATTGGACAATGAAGTATGGCTTCAAAGAAGAAGAAATCAAAGAAGTTTAATATAACAATGTATGCACCTTTTCACCCCTTCTTCTCTGTGTAGGTTATCCTATAGGACCTCATAGGCCTTTCTGTCTCCACTCTATTGATATCCTATATACCTACACAAACAACCATAAACAGGAGAGAGAAAATTTTCATCAGAGGCCTTAATATGCTAGGGGTAAGTTTCAGAGGCCTGCAAAGAGTTATCTAGGTTGAAAGTGAGTTTAGCAGGAATAGAGTTTAGGTGACAGTGAGTTCAAGTATCACTTCATGAAACATATTCCCCAACATGTCTCTAATGAAATTTAGGGTTGTAGAGGCATTTCATCAACCTATTTGGCCGCCTATGTGGCTGCATTTCATCCCCATCAGACCGGTTAGAAAGGGTTTCCAGACTCAAATATTACTCACACACCCACTCTATATATCAACCCATCTCGTCCTCATTTTGTTTTAATTTTCTTGGTCAAATTTTAAAGGAAACAACTATTAAAAGACATTGTACTAGGGATAGAGTACATGATGGGAAACAATGACCTATGAATGGGGCCAATGTTGAAATTTTTTCAAAATGTTTCTGTATGCACTGAATTTGACATGGATAGATTGTTTGTATGCATTGACGATATGGGAGGGTTTCCAGACTCAAACATCACTCACATACCCACTCTTTATATTCATCGTTTGTTTTGTTCAAAACAACATCATGCCAATTAGGTCCATGATTTTGGTCGTGGCGAGAAGAAGGAAATAGATGAGATTTCGTATTTAAATAATGATTTTTAACTAATATTCTTTATGGATAAAAAGAGTACTTAGATAAGACAAAAAAAAAAGACAAGAAATAACTGATATTGAATCTTTTGTGATTAATCAAGTACTTATTTATCAACATTATTGCATTCCCTTGCATTAATAGATGCATGGAAGTCATGCATATCGATCGTATTTTAAAGGAAACAAATAAAATACATTGGATTAGGGATAGAGTGCATGATGGGAAACAATAACCTGTGAATGGGGACAATGTTGAAATTCTTTCAAAATGTTTCTATATGAACTGAAATTTGACATGGATAGATTGTTCGCATGACTTAATGATATGGAAGGGTTTCTAGACTCAAATATACCTTGGGTGGTAAAAATATTGTTTTAATTGATGTAGTGGTTGTGACAATGCCAACAAAATCCAACCTGTTCCTTAGTCATAATTGTATGTACATCGTGAAAGTCGTAGTTCCTTACTCTTTTTGTGATGCAATTTCCACATGAAGGATTCATTGTCACCATCAATCAATGCTCATATTATGATCCACAACCACATTTGACCGAAGATAACGTATCACCTTTAGTGGATCATACATATATAGTCTATCCCTACTAGTTAGTTGGAAAAACCTCCTTCACAATTGAATTATGTGGCCACTTCCACCATTTTTTTAATATCAACTCCCATAAATAATGAGCCTTTGACTCATTTTCATGACTTAGGCTCGAAGATTAAAAGTGGAAATTTATCCATAAGGGAAACAAATCCAATTTCACCCCCTATGTGCAAAAGTGTCGGGTCCTACTTCTTCGACCATGATATTTCCTAACGATGATAAATTATTAGAGGCCACGACCTTTTTATATATTCCTTAGGATAACCTCCATAATGGATCTTCTATTGAATTTCACCCTAGGTCTATCTACTCCACTACTATCATTCCCTTATACTCTATCCCTTTGGAAATATTGATTATTTTGATTCATCTCTACCAACAACACCTCTGACTTGAAGAAGATACCTTGGATTAAATTTCCATACTTAAGATTATTGATGTTTCCATCAAACGAGATGTTGTCAAACTATTTCGTGTTGACATGAAGCATCTAATATGACTTTCCAGTTTTTGTTTTGCGTGTAGGACCTTGCATTGAATTGTATGGTACCTATAGATCATTTTCTTAGCCATGTTTAGATGAGTAAGGTATATTCTTGAACTTTCATATAGAATTAGGATCATTTCCCTCTGCATTGTTTCATTTAAACCTTTTTCCACCTTAAAATTTTCCTAGGAATATCCCTATTGAACATTGGTACATTATTCCATCTTCTTCACTTTGAAAACATCTAATGGTGGAGCCTTCCTATGATGGGTTACCCTAGAGTAGTACCATTTTTCCATTTGGCACCCATCCTAATAATATTTATCACAAAGAGCCCATGTATCTTGATTTGTCATATGGAGCTTCATTCTCATATGTAATCTAGTTCAACAGTAACCTGATGGGAAACAGTAACCTGTGAATGGGGCTAATGTTGAAATTCTTTCAAAATGTTTCTATATGCATTGAAATTTGACATGGATAGATTATTCGCATGCCTTAATGATATGGAAGGGTTTCTAGACTCAAATATATAGTACTAGATGCGGGAACATGTGTATTGTCAATGAATTTTAAAAGGAACAATGAACATACATTGTACTAGGTCTAGACATGGGCAATGGTGACCTGTGAATGGGGCCAACGTTGAAATTTTTTCAAATTGTTTCTTTATGCACTGAAATTTTACATGGATAGACTATTTGCATGCCTTAATGATATGGGAGGGTTTTTGGACTAAAATTTGACTCACACACCCACTTGTTTCCATCACCAATTCATCATGTAAACCATAAACCCTATTTTTCTTTCAAAGTACTCAAATAGATTGACACAAGTTTTAAGTTTGCAACAACATTTCTTCATTTTTATTTCAAGTTATACATTGTATATACAATGTATGTGTGTCATAGTTGTGATTCAAAATCCCTCTTTTCGTTCATTATTTAATCAACACTATAAAAATGATTGTGACAAATGGCCCATGCGTCCCTAAGGATATGGAAGGGTTTATAGACTCAAATATACAGTACTATATGCGAGAACATGTGTATTGTCAATGAATTTTAAAAGGAACAACAAACATGCATTGTACTAGGTCTAGACATGGGCAGTGGTGACTTGTGAATGGGGCCAACATTGAAATTTTTTCAAACTTTTTATGTATGCATTGAAATTTTACATGCATAGACTATTTACATGCCTTAATTATATGGGAGGGTTTTTGGACTAAAATTTGACTCACACACCCACTTGTTTCCATCATCAATTCATCATGTAAACCATAAACCCTATTTTCTTTCAAAGTACACAAATAACTTGACACAAGTTTTAAGTTTGCATCAACCTTTCTTCATTTTTCATCGATATAGTGTTGCATGTTCATTGCAAGAAGGTATACATCTATTCTTCTTGCCACGAACTTGCATCCCTATAGCGATGAATGTTCATGGAAAGAATTTAAATATTTTCTTTGGCATTCCATCTTTCTGACGTATGTTCATCAGTCTACTAATGATAGTTTTTCATAATTACAACGATGTCAACAAAAAAAAATTAACATAGAATATTTAGGATGATGACACGTGGCGGCCTGATTTCATCATTGTTTCCACGAATACTTAGTGCGTGGATATAGAGATGAAAAAAGTTCCACGAAAAATATTGTTTGCCTTCGTGGAAAGTGCGACGGATATGTGTGGCAATAGCAATGAAAAACCATGGAAAATTTGGTCATATGTAGTAGTGCCTCCTGATAAAACTAGGGTCAATAGGATACTCAATGGACAATGCCTCCACTCTTCCTGATAGAACTAAGGTCAACACCCTATATTGAGCCATACGATGCAACTATTGTTCTTAGAGTCATGTCATCAAACAACCACTCTGGGAAAGCTACATGTCCTATCAAAACCACACTTACCATAAATCATTGAAATATTTTGAATTATAAATTAAATAATAAGTGAAACTAATAGAATACGCTATCTTATTGATGTCTATGACATCCAACTTACCTATTCACTACAATCATTTGGCTATCACGTAGCTCATCAAACTATAAGTTCGTTCAACAATAAATCATATCCATGCATATACACCACAATTTCATATAATAATCCATATATGTATTAATGTTCAATTAAAAAATGTATGTTTATTTTTATCATGCCTTGCATCTGTTATGCATGCACAACATAACTTGAACTGGTATCCATGTACCAAAATTCCACATTTAAATTTACATGTTTGAACAACTCTCATAACCATCATCACTATGAACATACAGCAATGAAAATAGCATTATGCAGCACATAAATAGGTCCAAATATACGCATCTCAAATGTCCATATCAGTCTAACTAAGTCCAAATAGTTACTAAGCAATGAATTACTAAGATGAGTAAAATAAAATTTCTAACTGTCTAAGGTAAAAATATGGGGTGTTACACACAATAGTTTAACAACAAAGAATTCCTTATTATTACTTATTTGCAATCAAATCCATGCCCACCAAACTAGTTGTTGAGGAGTGATTTTCCACCCAACCATACTAAATTATCTATGGATTCCACCCCCAAGCCAGACCATGATACCACCAAGGTGAGGTAATATCTTGTGGGGATTTAAACACTCACCTAAACCCATTACTCTCATGATAAGTCATATTCTTACTACAGATGTCTCCAAGCCCTAATCCATCCATCAAAACACCATAGCACTCTCTTCCATTTCCCCACACAATAGAAGGAAGACCTACTCTTTCTCTTCTCAACAATTCCTTGGAGAAATATTCCCTTCAAATTCTCTTTAGTGTTTGTAAAAAGGGCCCTATCTATTGTCTTATTTTTGGTAATAACTTGGAACAGAAAAAAATTGGCCTCAATATAGTCAATGAATAGAAATAATAGGTTACAAGTCTAAAGGTGAGATATTTCAGGTATGATTTCTCTTAAACAATCCCATTTCATATGAAAAATTCAATAGTGAGTTTATTCAATTTCTATGGACTCTTACTAGCCACAAGCACACAAAAAAATCTTGTTATTTTCAGCCATAACAAGTAGGGGGGGAATCCCCATAACATGGTATCTTATCTACTCTCCATGCCCATGAATAGTTGAAAAAATATAATGATCCATGAACTACCCAAAAAAAACAATGGAAGACATTTTTGTGCATGATACCTACCCTTTTCCCAAGGATTTAACACTTGTACTTGGTTCACACCCACAAGTCAAATATCGATGAGACAACTTATAAGAAATAATGGGAAAGGAATGGTAGTACTCCAAACAATGACAAGGTCAAATCACCCAAAAAAAAAAACCTTTCTTCTTCCCCTCTTATGGTATCATGGTCCCCTTGTTTCTCCATCAAGCAACCATTTTGGTGGATTTATATTATTATGTATTTTTTCCTCATGCATGATTTTACATATGCATGAGAATATCATGGAAACTATAATCACCGCATAGTATTCCTAAACCACCACTAGGAATCAAACAAATTCATTATTCATTCCTTGGCCTTGACATATGCATTAGGAATATTTACACTGCATTTCACATTTTTACAACCTGAGGTCATTACAACTTAACCCACTTGGATTGACTCCTATTACATAAGCCCAAACATATAATTAATCTATGATTTATCACATTACATTTCAAGGGTCAAAACCACCAATATTAAAGTGTCATGTGACTCAATGGTACATGGAAAGAGGAGTATTCCTTAGATGGCTAGGAGGTGAAATGGTCCTTGGATTGTGGTTGGTCCAAGTAGGTTAGTGTTAGAGAATCCACATTAAGTAAGTATTGAATTTATGTGCTAATTGAGGTAAGTCTAAACCCTTTATTTTCTTATGTAGTTATCCATGAAAATTGTGTGTATGGTTTCATTTTTCTAAATAAGAGTATATGTGCAAAACCTAGTGATTGAAATTAGATTTGTATTTTAAATTGACTTGTCTAAAATCTTAGTTATGTTTAATGAACATTTTAAATCCTTGTTTTTAGTTTTGTGTGTGTGTTTTTTTAATAATTTAATTTACCCTTATCCTAGGACTTGATGAGAGGAATTACAATTTTCTTTTAAGTTTTGAGCATATCCATTTCCTTGTACATATCAAAAATATGTTTCCTTCTTTTATTTGATGTCTTCAATTTCGGTTTATTTCTTTTCACGTTCATCTAGTTTTGGTTTTTACCTTTGAGTCTTGACTCTCTTCTAGTAAGGGATCATAATGAGAAACTAAATTCAAGGGCTAATTGATGGGTTATTTGCATTAACTAGATAACTTTGTGAAATAGATTAGTAAAATTCTTACATAACCTAATGTAGAATAAGCTTTCCTTCCCAAATGCTCCAAAATTAAAGAGAATCTAGAAACAAATGAACTCTAAGAAAGAGGACCTTCGTGTTTTCCCAAGTATATTTACCACCTCATCTTCATCCCCTTTCATTCACTTAGAGTTGGGAAAATTACCTCAACATTTACTTGATTTTTAGTGGCTTAACATAATCTAGTTCTATTTCTTCATTTAAACATCATAATGTTTTTCTAAATCTAAGTATCGTTGTGTTAGCCTCTTATCATGTCCCATTTTAGGTTTTATTAATCTCGATTATGGCATATTGACTCAGTCATTTATGAACAATCCTTTGTTATTTTTTCTAATTAAGACTACCATTTACAACATAAAACAAGATTGTACCGAGAGAGTTTTTTATCCCACAAGAAAGGAACCATACATCAATTTGGTGTTAGGTTAGACTATAACCTTTAAATTACATTATTATTGTTTATTATAAAACAAGAAATTTTGGAATCTAATTTTGTATAACCGAATTATCCTTTAAATTTTCCATGTGTTCATTATAAAAATGACCATATGTGTTCATCGTAAAAATAACGATATGTAATAAAATAATTAATATTTTTTAATTCCACCTAAAATTGGATGCACCTAGAAATATTCTTGATACTGATATTGGGTGAATAACCTAAGTCATGAGGGAATCAAACATTATTCCACATCATATACCTTCGGTCTCATATAAGTGTCATCGATCCTTTCAATAAATTGTTGAATTGCATGTGGGATGGACTACATATTTGTAACAAGGGTTGCACTAGCTTATTAGTCCATGCCTCTGGCAAGAGACTCTAGCTTTCACCCCGTGGTCAACTATCATTGACCGCCTATTACCTAGTGTATTTTGTTTCATTAATTGGTGCATTTTGGTAAGTTTTTTTACAATATTTCCAAAGTTTACATAAAATTCACTATTAAGTCCAATTATTCTTAAAAACAAATTTATTTATCCATTTATCAAATTTCCCTAATAAAATTTATGATTGGTTCACTATGCGGTAATGGGAATTTATTTCCCTGGTGTATGCCATTATTTTTCCTCAATTGTAAGAATACACAAATCATTTTAAAATATATAAATTTATTATTGGCATGTACTTAATTCTCTCTGACAAATACATTGCAGTTGATTTATGCATACTTAATTCTTTATTAGATACATTGTAATTGATGTCTGCAAGGTTTCTCTATACTGCAGTCCAAGAAAGGGTGTTCAAGGCTATGACGTGCCACTCACGCCCACCTCCTCACTATCACCTGGCCACCACCTCACCACCCCAGCCTACCTATGTTCACCTTCATACTTTTTCCTTCTATTTTTTTATGCCAAAGCATACTGAAAGGATAAAGAAAAAACAAGTACGAACGAAGATGGAGGAGTTTGCAAAATACTTAAATATATGGCTTGAAGGTTTACTGGGATTTTTGCAGTTTCTTTGGAGACCAACAACAAGCGCAAGTTTCTTTTCGAGCACTCTTGAATCCAACAAAAACCACTCTCTTGTGATCTACACCAACGTTGATGGTGCCCCTTCTCTAGTCAAGGATCTAATGTCCTTTAACCAGCACCAGTGGAGGAAAATTCCCATCCCATGGGGATCTCAGTAGTACATTGAAGAATCCAACGGGAGTATTCTCAAATCCAGTGACTCGATACACTGCGATTTGAACAGAATCGTTCTTCTTAAGAGGATAATCTGAGTTCTATTTTTTAAGAAGGAAATTGAGCCTCAATACATCCAAATGGATTAGATCACATTTGCAAAACCAATTCTTTTTTTGGCGTAGGACATTTTGGGGAACATTGTAGCAATTAATGAAGCAGTTAAAAAATGGACCAAAAAATGAGCACGCACAGGAATACAAGGAAAAGAAACGCCGAGGAAGCAGGAAAATCAAAGGAAGAAGGGCGTGGATCAATCGTGTGTAGGGATTTAGAGAGTAGACAAACCTAATCCATTTAGGGTTAGTGGGTTAGGGTTTTGGTCATTATTGTAATGGGTTTTAACCCATTTTTGTAGTATAAATATGTATTGTGAGATCTAAGGAGGTCTAGTTTTTTTAGTCATATATAAAGAGTTATTTCTTGAGTTATCTAGTGTGGAGATAGTTTTGGAGATGAGTCTATTTTTGAGAGAGAGATATGCATTGTAATTGAGGGTAAGGTCGCAAGTTGTGGATCTTGGTAAGATATTTTCAGCCTCACTATCTTCAGTTGTACTCGGATGTAATGCGCACAATGAAATGAACTTGATGAAGAATAATAAAAGAGCGATGAATGCCAGATATTTGTGGACATAGCCCAAGAGGGTGAACCATGGTAAAACCTTGTGTCTTTGTGTGGAATGTTTGCTTTATTTTTAATTTAGTTATGTTGAATGGATGAATATGTTAGTAGTAAAATGCAATGCTCACTAGATATTTACTGTGGAATGAAGCTTAATGAATGAAATTGTTATAGAATGGTATATTGGGTAATAATGATGTGTTAGAATAATAGATCTGATGAATATTAAGGTAGAAAGTATGTCTAACATCCCCACAATATCCTTCATTCCAGGATTGCAGACATTTGGGTCCTGCAGTCACCCATAAGCCATCTCGAGTGAGACTTCATTGTGCACCTTGTGCGTAGTGTTTCCTTTTGGTATCCAAAAGGATCGATGGTTTGCAAGGTCTTGTTGGAAGCCTAAAGTAGAACCCAAGTCAACACAAACATTCCAACAACTTTGTTTACTTGTATATACATCAAATTTAAGAACAGACGCTTAGCTCCAGGTATAAAATGAGTTACTTTTAGTTCTGATATGGAAGCATAAATTAAAATTTTCATTGATTAGTGAAGAGAAAGCATATTAATTCAAATTTTTTTATTTACTTTGTATATGAATTTTGCACAATAATTTTGGATTTTTTATTTTTTATTTACCTGGTTGAAGCATCATTAGAATCATAGACTCACCAATTTTGTGCAATTGTTTGACCTTGCAGTGAAAATAATATGCTTAGCCAAAAATGACAGAGATTTGTTTGACCTTGTAGTGCAAATCATATGCTCAGTCGAAAATGGCAGAGATTAATGAATTGTTATTATTATTGTTGTGCTATGTTGTTTATTCATACCGCGTTATTTTACGTGAGCGCAGCGTAGGATGATTACTCACCACAATTAGGTCTAGGTGGACGCCTACACAATGTTGACGTTGTTAATAATAACATCATTAATAATCCGTTCAATGAGCATGATTTGGGGAGTAACTTTGTAAATGGAATTGGAAGGCGATATCCATTTACCTATAAGAGATCGTGGTGTGGAAGCAGAAGACCATCAAAATTGTTAGCATTATTCCATAAGAGGACCTTAGGCGTTGACGCGTTCTTGATGGTACAGGTTGGTGTTGAGGGTGAAGGCATCAATGCTTCCTATTGGAACAAGATTTTAGGACTAGTTTTGGGAACTTCACAGTGCACGCAAAAGAAGTAAATAAAGTTGGCACATTTTCAAGGATCAGCGTGTGTAAAGGAAGGAATATCATTGGAAGTCGTTAGGAATTTTGGGTCCATTGATACGAGCTAATCCCTATTGTAATTGTATAAATATGTAAGGGTTTTTGGGTAGATAGGTAGTGAAATGTATGAAGAGCTAAGTATCCAATGTATGAAGAGCTAGGGAATGTATGCAAGGTATGAAATGGAATGTATGTAAGGTATGTGATATAGGTAAGAGTGAAGAGCGACAGAAAGATATAGGAGAGTGGAAAGGGAATAATGTATGAGCGTAGTGTGCATTTTTGTAATGGATGTTCTAAATAATATAATAAGAAGTTGGTCATTGTGGACATAGCCCATCTTGGGTGAACAATGTTAAATCATGGTGTCTATGTGTTATGATGTGATTGTTTTGTTTATTACACATATGATATATGTTATGTTTCTATGAATATGTTACATGTTATTATGTTTTTGTGCACCTGATATAATCCTGAATAAATGTTAAGCTAGAATGGTTATAAGGATTTCCTCCCATCCCTTCAACATTGTGGAAACTTGGTTGTTGCAGTCCCTATAGATACCTCAAGTGAGACTTCACCTACTTGTGGGTGATGTCGAAAGGGCTAGTCTCTGAGGGTTTTGTTGGTGAATTCATGTTGAACCCTGGGTCTTCCTAGTGCGTTCCAACAAACAATATCATCGTTGGGATCAGGATCTATGACTGAGGGGAATGTAGAGGCTGACTAAGGAAGAGATAGGATTGTGGTAAGAGGCAAAGGAGTGTGAGTTTTCCAAAGATCAGAATAAGAACCTACAGATCATCTCGGAGAAGTGGCTACAAAGGTATGTAATTATAGAATTACATGAGATTGTCTTTGTTGATTTCTCAATAGTTTTGTCTGAGTGATTACAAAGGTTAGTTGAAAAGAATGGAACATTCAACATTTTTGTTCCAAGGAGTTGGACCCCTGAGTTGATTCAGTAAGTTAATACCTTAAGTAATCAGATCTCATGTGCAGTCAATTTCTGGATGGATAGTGTATTGGGGGGTTATATTACTGAGTTTTATATAGATTGTACCCATTCATATATTGTTGTTGAAAGAGAGTTCTTTAAAGTTTTGCACAAAATATATTTGAAATCAATATCTACTTAGGTCAATATATTGCTATGTGATAAGGGGGTTATGAAGTTGGACTCTAATCACCCTTGTTGTAGGAAAATCTCCCTGCGGACAGGTAGATCACCTCCAAGGCTTGACCTTAACCCTAGACAGAAAAATGCTTAACGTGGACACTGACTTCCTTACAAATCCATATAAACTAATGCATGAGAAGGGAGGATAACAGAAGTACCTTTTAATCGACGTTTGTCCCTGCACGCTCCGAGTTGCGCTCCAATCCTTTTGCTCCTCGCTGAGGTCTGTGGACAAAATAAGATACGACCACTTTCTACTCTATTGGCATTAGCTTAAAAACAGATCTATCAATAAATGATAAGTTCATGTGATATCAGACACAAACTAGAAAGAAACATGCCAAGCGTGTCATATTAATGAGAATAACGACAGCAGTACTTACAATCGTAGATGTGAATGCGACAGCTTCGTCAAGTCCTCTTCATCCAAACCTTGCCTGAAAGATCCACAACCTGGATAACAGCAGCTTCACTGATCACTTCCCTTTGGCTGACTGTCAGTTTCCTCCAAGATCATAAGTTTCATATGTTCATTTCTTCCCCCTTTTCCACCATCATAGAGCCTGTTTATATAGGTTTAGGAAGGGTCTAACCTCTTGAGTTATGTTTAGAACCAGTTAGGAACCATCTCCTTGGATCATGGATCTTTTGCTGAAACCAAGAATTCGAGCACAACTGCCTTCTAATCTCGAATGATATCCTCCTCATTCGACTCAACGGACTAACAATTGACCCAGAATAGGGAGCGCTCCCCCAAAAGGGGTATCAGAGCGTTGTAGCGCTCCTGGTGTGCCTTAGGAAAGAGACAGTGCTCTTAAGATGAGCAGCGCTCCTCCAGAAGTGCCTAAGGGGCGTTATAACGCTCCTTGAATCATAGTAGAGGAGCGTCAGCGCTTCTATAGCTATAGTAGGGGAGCGCTCCCCCTCCAAACCAATGTTTTGGTGCCTCTCTCAGGTGTCAAGAGCTATTTGATTCCAGTAGACCAGTTCTTGATCTTCAAATCAGTCATATGAGGTGTCATAAGTACCTCCTTAGTGTCGTTATCATGGCATCATGTCTGAACATCGTTTGCGACACTAGTGATCAACTTGCGACACTTGCGAAAGTTGTAGGGAAGATGCGACACTTACGACGATTTACAGGGACAATGCGACACTTAGCAATTTTGACGTGTAACAACCCTAGTAGCTAGGATCCTTTGCACGTGCAGGGAACTGGGGGATGACTAGGGTATGGTCTGAGATTATGGATAATAGGGATGCAGGAAAGAAAAAATAAAGAACGAATGGACTAGGAATGTCAGGAAAAGAAGAAGGTGTGACGGAAGAAGGGATTGGAGTGTTTTGCAGTGGAAAAATATTTTGGTACAGTAGGAAGAGGAATGTGGTTGATGGAGAAGGGAAGCACATTGATATTGAGGAAAGAAACACCAGTGTAGTCCTCATATTGAAGAAATACCATGCATAGATGAAAAGTAAAAGGATTTTCAGCTCAGTCCAGTGGAAGGAGATCCATTACATCCCATTAGCCCCACTCAAGCCAGACTCTAAGTCAAACTCACGACCACATGTGCATCTCTGAGGTCTAAAGTAATATCTGAAACTTTGTCACTTGTAGTTAGTAAAGGAGATAAATACAGTAGTAAAGGTAGTCAGATTAGTGGAAGTAGTACAACAACCCAAATTCAGTTAGGGATAGCGAGGAAAAATATTGCTCAGTGCACAATGGCAGTGGTAGACCCCACTTTGACAATGTTTGTCTTTAACGGAGCAGGAACAGAAGATCCAGAACAACAATTATTTGTATGTGAAGAAATATGGACCATGAAGCAGGTCCAGGATGACGATATGAAAATCATGCAGTTAGTGACAAAATTCAAATACCCTGTGTTACTCTGTTGTATGAAGTATCAGTCCACTGCACCTATGGGACAAGCAAGAATGTTGGCAGTCATCAGGCAAGCCCTGTTAAAAGAGTTCCAGAAACTGAAGTCTTATTCATAGTGTATTATGGAACTAAAAGAGATCAATCAATTGTAGAACGAATTAGTATGGGATTTTGATCACAGATTCAACATATTAATGGATCGCTTGACCTTTCATATTCTAGATGAGAAGCATAGGGAATGGTTCATTACAGGATTGTTACCACATATATGATTCTCATTGATGTAGCAAAAGAATATTTTGCAGTCAGAAGTACTTGATATTTCCATGAAGTTGGAAGCACCCCCTATAGTAGAGAATGGTGTAGGGATGGCTCGGTTTTAGTCGCATTTAGCATCATTGACAATTCAATTAAAATAGCTTGCTAAAGGGAAGGAAAGCATGAATAATTGTGGTGTGTTATATGCAAAAAGTAAGGTCATCATAAGAACGAATGTCCATCCTTTAAATATTATTTAGATACAAGAGCCTGGAATCCCTTGGCCTCAGGAGAAGGGGTATGGTGTGAGATATGTAGAATGATGGGTCATCACCCAACCTCTTTTCCTTTGATGCAGAAGTATCAAACCATTGTCAAAATCTTATTTTGTAATTTGTGTAAGTCTGTGGGACATGACCAAAAGGGTTGTTGAGCACTTGATCTAATGAGAGAATATACCGTAGATGCATATAGATTTCAAGGGGAAGATGGATTGGAAGGAGGAGTACCACAATACAATACTTTGAGGGGATACAATCAAGGAGGAAGAGAAGGATTCATAGTCCAAGGAAGAGGAGGATTCGATAGAGGAATAGGACCAATTATCTATTATAATTGTAACCAGCCTGGGAATTTGGCACGACATTGTCAAAATCCTTATACAACATGCACATACTGGAGATAGTTGGATCATGCAATGGAACAATGTCCACAGCTTATCGTGAAGTGGCAAGGTAAAAGGAACTAGAATGTGCAAATGATAGCAGTGGAAGAGCACAACGATCATCCAAGGGTAGCAGTAGTTACGGGTAAAGGAGAAAGAATTGGAGCTAATGCGGCAGAACAAGGAGTTCAGATTGACCAGTGGGTTAGGAAAGCAGAAGAACCTCCTTCGAAGTTTGACCCTAGAAAATAAAGAGAGACATATAAAAAATAAAGGAAGGAACTACTAGAAACTAAAAGCGAAGCGTCGACTTCACAAACTGTGTATGGCATGCCTCCAACCTATGACCACTCGATCATAGAAAGGCCAGTTGGGAAGGTAAGTACTCTAAAAAGTTTCTTAAAGAGTTGTTTAGAACTAATGAAGGATCAAACAAAATTAAACAAGTTGTGTGGCATGATCGGCCAGTGCACACAAGATAATAAGCTCCTATTGAAAAACGAGTATTTAACCAAGTACAACGCAGGAAAAGGATGAATAGGAATGTTGGCTTAATGCACAGATAAGGGACTATGATATGGATAATATCATCTTGGATATGGGATATGATGTGAACATCATTCCAAATCATACATGGGAGATGATGGGAAAACCAAAGTTGATATGGTCACATGTTGGCCCTTGACCAAGTTTTGAAGAATACTTGGTCATATTTGACCACTTTTGGGATTGCGACAGCTTGCCAAGGAAGGAGCGCAATGCGAAGCGGAAAGTAAGGAAGAAAGACCTATTTTTGGGTCCATTTTAGGTTTTGGGGTTGATGTAACGGGAAAGGGATGTCGGCCCATTGGTTTACCCATGCTTAGGCCCATTTTGTAAGCTATAAATAGGTAATGTAAATAGAGAGAATAGTGGTGGTAATGTAGTACATCTATGTGATGTATAACTGAAAGATTAGATCTAGTAACTGGATCTATGTGATCGAATGTATCTTAGAGTGCTATGTGCATGAGATTGGAAAGCTAAGTGCAAGTTGTTGTAGTCTTGTGTTGAAGAGCAAGGACGAAGGATCTAGCGAGTTGGGAAGATCTTATGTCCTGTGCGAAGTAAGGGTCATTGAAGCTCTATGTTGTAACTGCTTGACCAAGATAATATAAATAAGACTTTGTGGACGTATCCCCAGGGTGGGGGTGAACCATGGAAACTGTTTGTATGGTGCTTTGTGCTTCGATCTAATGTGTTTATCTCTCTCTTGGCTAAGTGATTGATGTGATTAAGTAGATCTATTTATGCTCTGTGCTAATGATATATGAATGAACATTAGATCTGATATATAAGATGCTTAGTGCTTGATCTGTTGAATCTAACCTATATTCCTGTGGCTAAGTATTGAATCATATTTAGTATAAGTATTCACTGCGATGCTCTGTGTTATCTGTGAAGTACCAGATGGGTTAAATATTAATGAAGGATCTATGTTAAGTGCCATGTAAAAGACATAATCACAGATCAGTGTCCCAGCTAAGGTTGCATACGTCTGAGTCTTGCAACCACCCCTGCCTCTACCTTGGGTGAGACTTCATCGGCTTCGCAGGTGTTGCCGAAAGGGCCGGTAGTTAGGGTTTTGTTGGTGCACTCTTGAGTGTTGAACCCTGGGTCTGCCCCTATTCCAACAAATGGTTCTGTTGCCGAGACAAGAACTGTGATTTCTGGGAACAAAAGAGGAAAAATATGTGTGTGAACTAAGCTCTATGCGTAGATCTGTTTCCCTAGTGTGTAGTATTCTACTTGACCTACAAAGCTTTGTGCCGAAAAAAAGAGGTCAGATCTGAAGGGGAAAGGTCAGATCTACAAGAAAGAGGTTGATACAGAAGAAAATAAGTGATATCTGAATGCTCTATAACCTAAGAAAAGTGAAAGTGGAAACTTCTAAAAGAAAAAGGTCAGATCTGCAGAAAAGAGGTAAGATCTGTAAGCTTTGTGCTCTGATAATAGTAAGAATAGTCAAAAAAAATTAGATTTGAAATCTTTGTGCTATATAGAAGTAAGATAAGTGAATTTTTTTGTTTCTAAAGAATGAATCTAGGTATGTTTGATAGATTTTGTCCTAGCTTCAAAACTAGGGCATTAATAGATGAAAGAAAGTTTGATATGAATAGATCTGATAAGTATAGTGATAGATATGTTATACCTATGCATCGAAAGAATGTATGGACTAACAAGTGGATGCAAGATCCTAGAAAGAGTTTTTTGCAGACTAGCCACCATGATCCTAGTGCATAGTACARAAGGAGTTTGGGAACATCTAAATGAAAGAGATGATTAAACCTCTATTATAGTTGCAGAAGACTGGGACATATTGCTAAGGAATTCCCTGGGAGAAGACCTAGTTGCCTCTGTTGTAAGGATATGGACCATGAAGTATTGGATTTCCCTAGAATGATTTCTAGGCTTGAGAAGCTGAATATGGAGCAAGAAAACCCTAAGGGAGATCAAGAGACCAAGATTATAAAAGAAACCCAGAAAGAATCAAAAAATATATTTCTAAAGATGAAATATACCTTGAATGACCACCGACATGTTAGGCTATCAGAGATCTTCAAAGAAAAGGAGAAAATCAAAGCAAGAATAAGGAACTTTGACATTGACTGCACTCTTGATGAAGAAACACAAGTGAACATTATTCCATGAAGAAATTGGGAAGCTATAGGAAATCCTGCCATGATCCCTTCCCTAGGAGGAACAAGTTTCTTCAAAGGAAAGCTAGTAAACCTATGTGGAAGGCTCGCCCGGATAACTATGAATGTCAATGGAAATTCGACAGAGGAAGACTTTGAGATAATTAAATTTTTTGAAGACAGTGCCTCGTTTACCATGCTCATAGGAAAACCTTGGATTGATAGAGAACAAGCCAGATTAAAAGAAGAAGAAAAAGTTTTGGAACAGAAGAAGCAAGAGTTAAAAGACTTTATGACCAGAAGGATCGCACACTTGATTGAAGAAAAGAAGAGCAGATCGTAGATATTTAATATTATCAAATCCGGTGTCGAATCTAAGAGAACACTTGAGGATCCGCAGAAGATTGAGTTACCTATTTTTGATACAGAAGAAGTACTATAAAGGAACCCTCAGAAAGACTTTCAACAACGCAAAGTAACTAAGACCACAAAAGATAAACATCAGAATGGTAAAATCATTACTGAGACGAAGCTCACTGGGAAGAAGGATAGGAAGTTAAGAAAGAAAAAGGCTAATACTGTAAGGTTACAAGAGTTACTATAGGACACTTCGCAGCAAGAAGAATTGCAGAATTGGAGCTTTGTCGAGATATCAGAACAACGACATAGAGTACTTCGCCATGACGAAGCAATATAGCCGTTGGAACCAATATACCCATTCAACTGCCGCTCTGAATAGATCGGAAATAATTTATGGTGATCCAGGTGGATATCGGTGGCCACCCACCTTTTCCAAATGGCTCAAAACAATTTTCTGGAAATTTTGGCAATTTACTATTTTTAGCAGGTTTTAACTTCCGGGGCCATTTTGAGGGCCCAAATGAAGGTTTTTTGAGATTGAGGTTCTCAATGATATCTAAATGCATAATTTATCCCCCAAAATGAATCTCATCGATGATACCTTTCCAACGAGCTATCACACGCCTAAAACGGAGATCATATGCAAAAGTTACGACCCTGGGAAGTTGATGTACTCACTTACCCAAACGAGGCCCAAATGACTTTTGGCGTTTCATCTCCTAGGGTTAGGTTTTTGGATGCCTAGGGTTTTTGGCATTCCTGCTTATTGTAAAAATTCCTTCAGAGCCTCATTTTAATCATCTTCTTGTGAATGCGAGTAGCCGTCACATCTCTTCTCAGAGATAAGCTGCCACCATTCTAGCGAGTCTTTCACTCTGTATTTTTATAGTCTCTGTACATTTATTTCATTAATAGAAATCATGTATTACTATATATCTGTGTTTATGGTTGCATCTCTGATACATTTATGTTATATTATTTAATATCTACGATATCTCTATGCATTTATTTATTATATCTCCAATCTCATTTTGTGCCGAAAATAATCCAGATCAGTGGTATTAGAGCAGGCTTCTCTTGATCGTTTTTTCARTCCATGTCCCCGACGACGTATGATTATAGAAAGTTGGGTCTCGAGCTTGTCTCTCTTGAAGACAATCTCTCTTGCACACCCAAGAAACCCTCAATGGTGGAATAAAATAAAAACGATGGAGCAGACGATCCTATCAATCTGTTGCTTGAGCAAGCTCTCACGTGACAGAGGGAAGAAATGATGGAGAATTTTTCCCACATCCTTCAATGCTTGCCAATAACATCAGGCGCATATTCATCAAGTGGCCAATTTGGAGGCACCTCTCCTTTCAAGGTACAAGTTAATTTTGATATTCCTATATTTGAAGGACATATAGATGCAAAAGCCCTAGAAAAATGGTTAACTCTGCTAGAAGGTTATTTATCTATTCACAATTTTTCTGACAAAGAAAAGATCACCTTCGCACTCCTTAAAGCTCTCCCTCATGTCAAACATTGGTGGGAAACTTACTGGGAGAAAAGTTCCACAGAGTATTTTGGAATATATGGCGTCGATCCCACTTGGGATTTTTTTGTGGATGCGGTAAGAGAATAGTATTACCCTGTTGGCAACTATGAGGACCAATACATGAGATTGACCACACTGTGGCAAGAGAGGGGCCAAGCAGTTCTGGAGTTCACCAATACCTTCCATACCTTGCGTACCAAGATGGGTATCAAAGAATCTAAGTGACATTTGGTTCTAAAATACTGTGGGGCTCTACATAGATACATCCAGACTGAAATGGATTTTCTGGAAATCTCATCACTTAGTGTTGTGTATCGATATGTTGTTAAACTTGAGCAGAAATTTAAGCACCAGAACAAACGGGAATTCAAGTCTGCAAATCCACAACAACAAAAGTATGACAAAGACGTCCCTAACAAAAAGTCTTCTGAAAACCAGTCCAATACACAAGAAAAGAAGGGTCATGGGAAGACAAATAAGGACACCGAAAAAAGGTGTGATTTCCACAAAATCCCTTGGCACAACACCGATGAATGTCGCTCAAAATAGTCATTGGTGGTCGATATCAAAGACAAGGAGCTGAACACTGATTCAGAATCTTATTCTGAAAATACTTGTAAAGGACATATCATTGATGCAGACCCCACTTCTATTGTTGCGACCGCAACAATTCAACCAGAAGAAACAACAGATCCTAAAGAGGGGGAGCACCTTTTTCATTCACAGATGTGGGTGAAGGGGACCCCACTACATTTTATATTTGATAGTGGAAGCCAGAAAAAACTCATCTCAGCAGAGGTCATCAAACAGTTGGGATTGTCGACAACACCACACCCGTAGCCATACAACATCAGGTGGCTTTAGCAAGGATGAGATCTCTGTGTCATCCAACAGTGTCGATTGTCATACAACATCCAACCCTTCAAGGATGAGGTATTATGTGATGTTTCCCCACTGAATGTCTGTGATGTTCTCTTGGTCCAACCATATATGTGGAGACGCCATGTTGTTTATGAGTCTCAACCCCATAGTGTCATTATTACTTTGGGGGGTCATCTCTACAGAATACCAGAGGTAGTTCTAACTATTGTTCCACCTAAAAAGTGTCGCAAGGTAGTATCTCATACTGCAAAATTCAGCTTCTTCACAATCTGTTCAAAAGGAGAACAAAAGGACACTGCAACCACTACAGCCTTGCCCCAAGCACCTTCTATCCAACAGAAGCAGGTCGACAAGGCTGTTGCAAAGTTAAAATATTCCTTATGCACATCATCCTCTCATGTATCTCGACTTGTTGAATAGCCTCAACCTCAACAGGTTCGTGACAGATTTCCACAAACTGAGCAACGTGACATCTCCAGCAAGACAAGCATCTCACCAAGATGCAGATTCAACAAACGCTTTTCCCTCTCCCCCAAAAACTCAATGCAATGGAGACCATTACTTCCTAAGGAGGGAGGATTGATCCAGGTGGATATCAGTGCCCACCCACCTTTTCCAAATGGCTCAAAACAGTTTTCTAACAATTTTGGCAATTTACTATTTTTAGCAGGTTTTAACTTCCAGGGCCATTTTGAGGGCCCAAATAAAGGTTTTTTGCTATTGAGGTTCTCAATGATATCTGAATGAATGATTGAGCCCCAAAAATGAATCTCCTCGATGATACCTTTCCAATGAGCTATCACACACCTAAAACGGAGATCGTATGCAAAAGTTACGACCCTGGGAAGTTGATGTACTCACTTACCCAAATGGGGCCCACATGACTTTTGGTGCTTCATATCCAAGGGTTAGGTTTTTGGATGTCTAGGGTTTTTGGCATTCCTGCTTATTGTAAAAAGGCCTTCAAAGCCTCATTGTAATCATCTTCTTGAGAATGTGAGTAGCCGTCACATCTCTTCTCAGAGATAAGCTGCCACCATTCTAGCGAGTCTTTCACTCTGTATTTTTACAGTCTTTGTACATTTCTTTCATTAATAGAAATCGTGTATTACTGTATATATGTGTTTATGGTTGCATCTCT
>SNQJ01S0006163.1:203122-225282 GCA_010110895.2 Picea sitchensis | reverse complement strand
TCACATCTCTTCTCAGAGATAAGCTGCCACCATTCTAGCGAGTCTTTCACTCTGTATTTTTACAGTCTTTGTACATTTCTTTCATTAATAGAAATCGTGTATTACTGTATATATGTGTTTATGGTTGCATCTCTGATACATTTCTATTATATTATTAAATATATGTGATATCTCAGTGCATTTCTTTATTATATCTTCGATCTCATTCGTGTTGAAAATAATCCAGATCATATGGGTTACCACTAGACCGTTGGATAGCACCAGAACGGATAGAACGGAGTTAATGAAGGCCCCATGTCCATTGCAAGTAGACCATTGCTGAGATTTCCTATTTAACCCATCATGCCACCCACCGAGAATACTTTTTTCTAACTGAGAATTTGAGTGTGAACCCTGAGATTTACTTACCCTAAGTCATTTCCTTACTATCCACTGTAGTCTCTGAATTCCTTTTGCACCTGAGCCAGCTGACCCAAGTTTGTATGTCGGACGAGCTCAGTGTTGCTGAGAAAATTGTTGAAGAATTTCTAATTGATTTAATGACTGAGAGAGTGCAGAATGTCTACAGGTGTACAAGCATCATCCTCGGGCACACTACCAGCTTCCCCCTCCACTGCTCGAGCAGGACCATCTCGACCGCCTTCAGAAAAATGATTTAAGCTTGGAAAAGACTTCGCCACTATGAAGATGATCCCAAGCATATTGCCTAAATATATCCCACCACTAATTGGAACAATGAATCGAGACACTATACCCAGAGACTTCGACTATGCTGTAGTCACTACGTACCTCCCGAAAGGGGTGCGCGCGGTTCATGTTGACCAGGAGAAGCTCATCACGCTGAAATTTAGTGATTTTAACCTTGGAGATCGCAAGGTTTACAGTATGCTAGCCCCGCACAAGTACTTGACTATTACAAAAGGAAAGAACCCCAATATTGTACCGTAGCAATGGACCCATAACCTTGCATAGTCAACCCTCCTCAATGTGACGAAGATTCCAAATTTCGGGAGGCTTTTCCTTCTCTTCTTCAAGGAACAGAATCCCCGAATTCCTATCGATCTTGCTGTAGACCCTACCATCCCTTATCCGTACCTATATGACCATCAGCGATGACCACAGGCCTTAACGGAGAGGTTCTCTCGGATTTCATGATTCGGGAAATCGTGAAGCGTGTATTCTCGGTCCCTGGCTTTCGAGGTGCCGAAACCCGAAGGGAACCAACAGTTCGTCACAATTAATAACGCCTCAAATTGAAGCCAGGCACTCCACTTTTCGGGGTTTCGCATACCAGGTTTTCATGGTATAAGAGGGTGAGGGACTCCTACCCTTCAGTTTCCTGAGTGCTGAAACACCGAAGACCCTATATCCGCCAAAACTCATTTCGGGGTTTCATCCATCGGAATTTTGTGTCTAGCGAACACGAGGAAAACTGACCTTTGGAGATCCCGGGTACCGAAACTCCGAAACACCAAAACCATGTGTCCTAATCCATTTCAGGATTTTGCGATATGCGAGGACAGGAGGGTTCCACACCTGGGTGTCCCGGGAGCCAAAACTCTGAAACATCATAACCTGTCCACGCTCTATCATTTCGGGATTTCGTAAGTCGGGATTTCGGGCTACGCGAAGACAGAAGGTCTCACATCTGGGTTTCCCGGGTGCCGAAACTCCGAAACATCCAAAATCTAGACACACTATGCCATTTCATGGTTTCACAAGTCAGGATTTCGGGACTGGCGAGTATAAGAGACTTGCCTCTAGATATCTTGGGTGTTGAAACACTGAAACAATAAATTCTAGTCACGCTACACCTTTTCGGGGTTTCATACTTCAGGGTTTCGCGACTGGCGAGTACAAGGGATCTTACCCTTAGGTATCCCAGGTGTCGAAACACCGAAACACCATGACTCATCCGTGCTACTGTCATTTCGGGGTCTCATCCATCGGGATTTCACGATATGCGAGAACAGGAGGTCTCGCACTTGGGTTTCCCGGGAGCCGAAACTCTGAAACACCAAACTCTAAATACACTGTACTATTTCGGGATTTCGCAAGTCGGGATTTCGGGACTTGTGAGTGGAAGGGAACTCGCCCTTAGGTATTATGGGTACCAAAATGTCGAATCTGTATGTGCTAATCCATTTCGGGATTTCGCAAGTTGGGATTTCGGGACTTACGAGTGCAAGGGAACTCGCCCTTGGGTATTCCGAGTACCGAAACACCAAAACGTTGAATCTATACGCGCTAAGCCATTTTGGGATTTTTCAAGTCAGGATTTCGGGACTTGCGAGTGAAAGGGAACTCACCCTTGGGTATTCCGGGTACCGAAACAATGAAAATTCGAATCTATATTCGCTAAGCAATTTCGGGAATTCGCAAAACGGGTTTTTTGGATATGCGACGACAGGAGGTCTCACACCTAGGTTTCTCGAGAGTCGAAACTCTGAAATACCAAACTCCAAACATGCTCCACTATTTTGGGGTTTCCTCCATCGGGATTTCGCAGGTCAAGTTTTCGAGACTGGTGAATACATGGGGCCCGAACTTAGGTACCTCGGGTGCCAAAATACCAAAATATAATAACTTCTCCACACTCTATCTTTTCGGGATTTTGCAAGACGGGAGTTCGGGACTTGCGAGTACAAGGGAACTCGCCCTTGGAATTTCTGGATGTTGAAACACCGAAATATCGAGATTTAGCTACAGGCTGTCATTTAGGGATTTCGCATGTCGAGATTTCGAGACTTGCGAGCACAAAGGAACTCGCCCTCGAGTATTCCGAGTACTGAAACTCCGAAATACGAACTCTTAAACCTTCTCATCTTATTTCAGGGTTTCTTCCATCAAGATTTCACAAGTCGGGATTTCGGGACTTGCGAGTACAAGGGAACTCGCCCTTGGATATTCTGGATGCCAAAACACTGAAGTGTCGAAGTCAAAAAGGACCATTCTCTCTCGTGCAAGGTTTTGAGACTTACACCATAAAATCCTCCAGTAGATCGTTGGATAAAATTTCAAAAGGGTGTCCCTATGAGGAGATCTATCCAGCACAGTACTTGAGACAAATAAGGGAATAAATTTCCCGAGAACAACCTTGAAAACTGAATCCGTTCTAAATATATATATATATAGGTATGTATGTATGTATGTATGTACATACATACATACGTACGTACGTACGTACGTATGTATGTATGTATGTATGTATGTATATTTTTACGTAAGCCAGAGGTGGTCTTTCCAATACAAGCATACAGCCACTATTTCTAATCAAAACACCATACAGATAGTCTTATACTAAAACTATTCATAATTGCACAAACCATGAGCATACATGTCAAAATATTAATTTCAAGATATGAGATATAACACTTATCAGAAAAACACCAGGTTTGATGCATCTGCTGAGAGGGGTGCTCATTTCCACCCAACCGTAGGCTCAGCGATTCCAAATGGATTTACCACTAGCAACCCTTGAGCTTATACCACGATTTTGTGAGACTGAGTCTTTGTTCGTCAGAAGTCGAGAACAAAGGTTACTCTCCTTCTTCTCTTCTTATCAATCACTCTGTATATTTTCCAGAGTCCTTATGATTTCTCCCCTCTTCCATCTCTCTCGTGACTCCCCTCCTCCACACCTCTTTCCAGCCTTTTCTTTTCCAACGAGGTTGTGTGTGGCACGAAATTCCCCGCGGTGGTTAGGTCTGAGGCTTCCACAGATGGGCGGTTCACCCCCCATCCCTCATTAACTCATGAGGAGCCTCTTCACCTACCAACCTGGCAAGTAATTCATTTCAGGCCCAGCGAGCCGCTCTTGATCTTCGGGCCAGTCAAGACCAAATACGGTATTTGTTTCGGTGGAATTTAACGCCACCATTCCAGGTGCCTTCCACCACCTTTCATCAGCTATCGTGGTCTCTTTTCAGCACATCCCCCTCCCAGCAGTCCTGCAACATATATATTCATAACATTATTTACATTTGTTGACCTTTTATACTAAGGTCCATTCAAAATCACACATTCACATCTTTGAGTTTGCCATAGTTCTTGGCCATTATAGTTATTTTTACAGACTGGGGGAAACAGGTTGTTATAATTCCCTCCCCCTTAAAGGAACATCGTCCTCGATGTTCTATCTATCAATATGACATGTATGTACAAAGGTAAACAAAATTGAGTATGCGTGTTTCATGGCATCCTCCATTTCCCATGTAGCCTCATCTGGGCCAAAATGTCTCCACTGTACCTTAACCTGTGTAATGGTTCTGTTCCAAAGCGGGGTTTCCTTTCTGTCAAGTATGCATTGAGGTTATGGTAGGAATTCTCCCTCCGGTTCCACCTGGATCACAGACCAGTCAATTATATGATTAGAATCATGTACATATTTCTTCAATAATGAAACATGGAAAACATTATGTGCTTTTACTGTGGGAGGAAGTGTTAGCCTATAAGCTACAGGTCCCACTCTATATAGAACATCAAAGGGTCCACAATACCGAGGTGCCAACTTGGCACAAGCTCCCATTTTCAGGGAACTCTTCCTGGGTCTAACTCTGAGATATACATGGTCTCTCGTCTTGAACTCTCTTGGATTTCTCTTTTGGTCGGAGTAACTTTTCTACTAGTTCTTAGCGACCTTCAGGTTTTGTTTTATCTGAGTCACTTGTTGTTCCATTTCTTTCAACATGTCAGGTCCAAAAGAAATTATGTTTACGGGATTACTCCAACTGACAGGAGTGTTGCACGGCCTACCATAGAGGACTTCGAAAGGACTTATCCTCAGGGATTCTTGGTAGCCGTTGTTGTAGGTGAATTCCACTAGTGGCAGGTAGTCTTCCCACCTTTTGGGTTGATGCATTACATGCATCCTGAGCATGTCTTATAATATTTGATTGACCCTTTCCATATGTCCATCGGTTTGAGGGTCATAGGTTGTGCTAAATAGTAACTTGGTCTCCAAACCAGCCATCAGTGATTTCCAAAAGTTGGAAGTAAATTTCGTGTCTCTGTCAGACACGATCTCTTTCGGCATACCATGAAATCTAAATATCTCCTTCATGAATACGTTGGCGATGTCTATATCCTTACAAGTTGACTTGACGGGGACAAAATGAGTGGACTTGCTCAATTTATCCACCACTACCATGATGGTGTCATTCTGTTTGGTCGAGGTTGGTAATCCGGTGATGATATCCATGGAGATGGTTTCCCATTTCCATTCTGGGATTGGTAAAGGTTGCAATAATCCTGTTGGGTGTCAATGTTCTGCTTTAACCTGTTGGCACTCTATGAATTTGGCTAAGTACTCAGCTATGTCTTTCTTCAACCCAGACCAGTAGAATTGTTTCCTGGTGGCCATGATCATCTTCTGGTATCCTGGATGACCAGTATAGGGTCTTTTATGTAGTTCATTCAGTATGAACCTCTTCAAGTCGTCACAATCTGGAATGTACAATCTACTTCAGTAACTGAGTAGACCTCCTTCCATCATCTGGTAGTCTTCGTACTTTACCCCGATGGGCTCTTGCTACAGGTACGAGGTCACGGTCTGGACGAAGGGATATGTTTCTTGGGCATTTTTTACTCTTTCCTTGACATCCGTCTCACAGGTGCTTACCGCTGCCAGGTGAATTGTTTTCATGCTTCTACTAAGGGCATCGGCCACCCTATTTTCTTTTCCTTTAATGTGTTTGATTTTGAAATCAAACTCGCTAAGGAGGGCCATCCACCTATCTTGTCTAGCATTGAGCTTCGGTTGGTCAAGCAAATATCGCAATCCACAATGATCTGTCATAAGTACAAATTTCCTTCTTAGGAGGTAATGCCTCCACATTTTTAAGGCGTGCACTATAGCGGCCAGCTCCAGATCATGGGTCACATAGTTGACTTCATGCTCGTTCAATTTTCAGGACTCATAGAAGACCACACTTCCTCCCTGCATAAGGACTCCTCCGAGCCCTTCATTATAGGCATCTATGCACATGAGGAAGTTAGCCTCGAGATCGATGATATTCAGCATGGGTGCGTGGGTCAGTAGATGTTTCAGGGTTTGAAATCTTTCTTCACATTTTTGTGTCCATGTAAATTTTGTCCCCTTTTTCTGGAGGGCAGTGATTGGACATCCAATCTTGGAGAATCCTTTTATAAATATCCTATAGTATCCTTCTAAGCCCATAAAGGATCGGATATCCAAAACATCCTTCAGGGTAGGCCATTCCATAATAGACTTGATCTTATCAGGGTCTACTGCTATCCCTTCTTCAGATAGGACATGGCCCAAGTAATGTATTTGCTTCTGGAAAAAGTCACACTTGCTAAATTTGGCATAGAGTTGATGTCCTCTTAGAACTTGAAGCACAAGACTAAGGTGTTCCTCATGTTCCTCTCTATTCTTTGAGTAAATTAATATGTCGTCAATAAAAACCAGCACAAATTTGTCTAGGAATTTTTTGAGCACATTGTTCATCAAGCACATAAAAGTGGCAGGGGCATTGGTCAATATGAATGGTACTACCACAAACTCGTAGTGACCATATCTCATCCTGAAGGTAGTTTTGTGGATGTCTTCGCCCTTGATTCGGACTTGATGATATCCAGATCTCAAGTCAATCTTCGAGAAGATAGAGGCACCTCCCAATTGATCGAACAAGTCATCGATCATGGGTAAGGGGTACTTGTTCTTTATGGTTACCTTATTGAGTTGTCTATAATCTATGCACAGTCGGAGGGTACCATCTTTATTTTTCATAAACAGGACTGGTTCTCCCCATGGAGGCACGCCGGGCCGGATATAGCCTCTGTCCATCATTTCTTTCAGTTGTAATTTAAGCTCAACAAGCTTGGGTGTTCTCATTCTGTAGGGTGTCCTAGACACTGGCACTGCTCCTGGTGCAAGTTCTATTGAGAAGTCGATGTCCCTTCTTGGAGGTAGACCTGGTACCTCTTCTAGAAATACATCTATGTATTCTCTCAATGTGGGGTGGTCTTCTAGGCTTGGTTTGTCACCTTCAATTGTTTTCAACACCTGTATTTCATATAGTGGACATCCTTTTTTGCAATACCTTCTCATTTGAAGAGCTGATATTTGTCTCACCGAGACAGGTTTTTGGATCCCTTGAAGGGTTATTCCCCTTCCTTCTTCACTTACACATTCCAAGGTTTTATGGTAACAGTCCAGTTTGGCCTTATGGGTGGCTAGCCAATCCATACCAATCAACATATCATATGATCCCAGGGGTAATATGTTAAGGGTTGTTTGGGTGGGGAATTCGCCCATAATGAATTGGCAGGCTGGTATGACCTCCACTACCCTTCTTTTGGTGCCAGTAACTAACTGTACCAGCCATGGCTTTGCATTTTTATGTGGTTGTAGTTTACAATTATCAACACCCTTAGGGGATATATAACTCAAATTTGAACCAGGGTCAATCAGAATAGACACTAGATGGTTGGTGATCATACCTTCGATTTCCACCACTGAAGCTTGGTGGCCAGCTTGGTTATTATCCAAGGATGCATAAATTTGCGGCACACTCTTGGCCACATCATTGACGGTGATAGCTTCTTGAATGTTGTAAATTCTTCATTTGTTCTGTTGTCGGTGTGGGCAGTTCCTCAGTAGATTTTCTTCTCCACAACCCCAACATTTCAAAGGTTCTCTCTTTGGGTTATCAGTCTTTACTGGGGCAGATCCAGAAAGTTTATTTCCGCTCAAGGAGGGAAATTTTTGTTGGTGTACACTTCGGGCTGGGAAGCTCATCCTTGAGTTCTTTTTATAGTCCTTAAATCTTGGGGATTTAAACCATTTTCTCTGGAATCCCAAACTATTCTTCTGCTTCCAGTCTTCGCGAGGTCTTGTAAGGCGCCCAAGTTGTTCATAACAATATCTTGTCTTTCCGATAGTATCTTCTAGGGTCTTTGGTTCATCAAATTCAATCATGTTCTGATAGTCCTTAGGTAGTCCACTAATGAATCGTTGCACCTTTTCCTTTTCTGCTTTTATGTAGGGTACTGTGGCAGCCAATTCACATTTTTTTTTATGATCTTATAAGCTGCCTACACCTATGTCTTGCAAACATCAAGTTTTCGTCGCATGTTTCAATAAACGACATTTTCATTTCTTGAGACATTTACACACTTATTTTCGTTTTGTTTTCATGACTGTAAGCGTGAAAACTTAATCTTTCGAAGTCATATTTCGATCACTATCTGAACTGTCGTGATCTTTTTATCGATATGCCTATTGCGCTTACCTTTTGTTTATCATTATGTAGCTGGAAGAACTTTCGAACTATACTCATTGGACATTCTTATATTGATTGTGTGATGGGATTTCATTGAGTTTGCAATACATTAATATTTGGATTTGCATTTTTATTTTGATTTACTTGACCTTTGGTTTCGTGACAATGCAATGGGTGTTATGGTTAAATCTTTCATTTATATCTTGTGTTTTTAGAACTATTGGTTTGTTGATTATATGATTACCTATTGGCACATTGGTTAAATGATGGATATGAGCTGTTACAATGCAATGGCGCATGGTTAAACATATGCTTTTAGTTTTGAATCGTATGATTAATGGTTTCAAACTTTGGTATAACGTTGATTGAACGCATTGTTTATACACTTACCATTGTTTCATTGGTTGGGAAAATGACATGAGTGTTAAACTATGCTATAGTGRATATAACAGCTATGAACGTCGGCGGTGGTACTATTGACCATAATTGTTATGCATGGCAGTGAATAACTCCACCACCTCCGCACGATGGCATTTATGCCTACCACTTATCATCGTTCACTTCTTTTAGCAGCGCTCATCTCTGCTCCTGTGTGTGTATTGTGATCCAAATCCTCAGTTACCATGTGCTCGGCTCCATGGCACCAGTCGTGCGGATCAAGCCAAATGGCAACCAAGATCTGTTAATGTTTGACAATGCCCGCAGAGACCTGGAGGAAAATGGATGGCTCCCTTTTATACAACGATTTGAGGATTTTAACCTCTGTGTAGCACGACAGTTTGCCATGACTTTGGATGTTGTCGAGCCAAGGTGGGAGAAATACAGTTGGAATTTGATGACAAATTTATTAGTCTTGCCACAGGGTTACCTACCACTGGACTACGTTGGTTCAATAATTGTAAGGTCGAGGAGGTCCCATGGACACTGTTGTTCCTCTCGTGCAAAGTCACCTCTTGTGACAGAGGTATGCCCATATCTATGCTCAAACCACGATGGCACGACTTATTAATGTTAGTCAAGTAGTTCGTGACCTGTGAAGTTCGATACGGACTTGTGTTCCTCTACCACCTGCGTTTGCTGATGATTTTTATAGGGTATCCTTTAAACATTCCTTTCTACTTTCATCGTAGCTTGTATAAAATGTCAAAAAAGTTTAAGAGGCAGAAGGCTGACAGCAGCCTGTTCCACCATGGACTTATTAAACTCATCATCGTTTATCATTTGGGTTTGCATGGTGATAGTTGGAGGGCTTTCATCGCCCGTAATGGATTTGAGGACACATTCCCTGAACAGGTTGACAAACCTGTGATAATTGAAACCAAGGTCGAGCCGCCTGTACCCTTACATGTCCTACTGCCTAAACCCTCAGTCGACCCTCCTATCGACTTACCAGACATTGGAAATGAGAAGTTCAAATCTGTTAAGAAGCCTACGAGCAAAAATACCAAGGAAAACCTTACTGCTAATGCCAAAGGGAAGAGGAATGCCCGGCTCATTTCGAGAATGGATAGAAACAAATCGAAACCCTCTGTCGAGTCAAACCCTATCATCCTAAGCGAGGATTTTGATTCTGACGTGGAACATTTTTTAGCAAGCGAGTACCCTTACTCACAGGGTTTATGTCCCGAACCCCCTTATGATTTCGTATCTAACCTTCCCCCCTGCCTAAAGAACGACCCTAGCTACCTGGGTATTAATTTTCCTCGTGAAACCCTCAGTCATTTGGCCAAACCCTCGCCTGCTCTTTCTAAACCCACACAGTCACCCTGTGACCNCCGGCTCATTTCGAGAATGGATAGAAACAAATCGAAACCCTCTGTCGAGTCAAACCCTATCATCCTAAGCGAGGATTTTGATTCTGACGTGGAACATTTTTTAGCAAGCGAGTACCCTTACTCACAGGGTTTATGTCCCGAACACCCTTATGATTTCGTATCTAACCTTCCCCCCTGCCTAAAGAACGACCCTAGCTACCTGGGTATTAATTTTCCTCGTGAAACCCTCAGTCATTTGGCCAAACCCTCGCCTGCTCTTTCTAAACCCACACAGTCACCCTGTGACCAATGCGATTCATGGTTGGAACGATATTACATTGATGTTCCCATACTCCAATCAAAAATTCAATCACTGGAAGACCAGATTGCAGTGCTAACCAGTCAAAAAGCCAAGCTCCAAGCAGCTGATAAGAAACAGAAGACAACGGGCTCGATCCTTTTCAAAAACGTCGAGTCAGCCACAGCAGTTGTCAATTCTAAATTGGCATGATCAAGCCGTCTCGTCTCTATACAGGTATGAAAATTTGACATCGTTTCGGTTTTGTGAATAATCAAGGTTAATGAAATGATTTGAATTCTGTTTTTAAATAGCTCAGTCTCTCATCCAAATTGCCTCTGTCATTTGGTGATTATCCTGTACATGGTTTCGTTTCGCTAAAAATAGAAGGAATTTTGATTTGATGTATGATTTGCTCATAGATTCTCATTGGATTTGAATGGTTTTTTTTGTTTGGATTTCATTTGCTAAGTTTGTCTGATTGAAGTAACAAAATTAATGATGTGTTTTCGATTGAATTCGTTTTGTATACATTCTGAACAAGAAGTTTTCCACGCCCAATTTAGAATATGATTGTGCTCGGATTCGATCTCGTATGATTCGTATGATGTGTTTGGAAAATGATTTCGGGAGTGTAGTTGTTACGATATGATGTGTCATATGATTCTCCAAATCATTGAGTTCGACTCTGTTCAATTTAATTGGAAAGAACTACTCTGTTTTTATAAAAACAACCATCTCATTAAACCTGTGCAAATACGCCCGAATCACGGAACGATTATGATTTGCAATGACTATGCTAAACCCAGTCGACTTAATCTCTTGATTGGATTGTTGTTAGCTCGATCATTTTAGGAATTGGATCTCGATTGTAATTGTTGTTTTGTTTGATTTTAAATGTAAAAAATGAATTGGTCAAACATGGTTATAATTCGTTTGATTGAAACGATTTTGGTAAAGGAAAATCGATCTTGTTTGCTCACTGTACAATGATAAACGATCGATATCTATAACGAACTCTGTTTGATTGATCCTGTTACGATTTTGTTTGTGGACAATTATGAATCAGTTATGGTTTGAATTCGCTCATGATTTGAAAATAATCATGTTCGATTCGATTATTTCTCCTGTTGATAAGACAAGTATAACGAAGTGTTTGCGATTTGTTTTGTTTTCAATTGAATATCAAAACAATTTTACAACTGGTGGATTCGATTTGTTGAGAAACGATTACAGTGTTGTTCCATATGATTTTGTTCACCCGACTTATGACAATAATCGAAACAGAGTATTCCTATCTCTGTATTCGGTTGAATGATGTGGATCCTGTTTGATCTCAAATGGTATAATAATTTCAAACTAAATGATTCGTTTTCAAATAGTTCGTGGATGATGATTAAATTTGATTCTTTGAAAAGATTTGAATTAATCTCAATGTTGATTCTGTATCTTATTTAGACTAGCTACAGAATCGCATGATTATGTAGCTAGTCTATAGAATTAGATTTTTATTGTTTTATTAATAAAATATCTCTCTAACTTGTCTATTTCTGACCTGTTTCAGGTAAATTCGAATTGCATGGGACATGTTGGGAAGTTCTAGAGGATATTTGGATGTTTTACTTTTATTTTATTTTCCTAGTTTAGACAACTTTGGGATATCTTCCCAGATTTTATGTAAACAATTTTATAACTTCCACGGGGAGGTTTTACCCTGTGGAAAACCTTTAAATACTTATTATTTTGTGTAATAAGGATCATCCTCGCTTGTGGGAGAACCAAGATTATGGATATCTAATACATACTGAGACATAAGTTGGTGTTCTGCTACAGCTTTCGCTTTTCATAATATCAATTTGTTGCTTCATGTTATCTTTATCACTTTGCATTTGATTAATGACTACTTTAGCTATCTTAGTCTTTTGCAAATGATAAGAATTAATTAATATGATCCATGTCTGATTTCTTCCTTTACTTAAAAACACAGTAATTACTTGATTCAGTTTATGAATGACAGATTTCTCTTCTTCATCAATTGAATTATTAAGTATAAATCTTTGCATAACAGGTTTACCTAATTGTGGAGATTTATAAATCATATAATTGTTGTGATTTTTATGTCTTGTTTGTCCTGTAAACAAACTTAAAGAGCACTACAGCTATCATTTACGAGAAGCTTCTGGATTATTCGGTGTGAGTTTCCTTCCTCCGATCTGCTAGCATAGTAATCATACATAGGGCAAATCTGGAGCGTTTCTCCAGGTTAGTTTGCGATTATTTTCGTTAATTTGATTAGATATATTTGTAGTTTAGATTAGTGATTTAGTTTAGTTATTTTTATGTTTTATTTCTGTTCATAAAATTATAAAAGCAATAAAAATATCTCTCGATGTCTTAGGACAGAATATTAATGAGTTTTGCAGGTTTTATCTAAATCTGTAATTGTAGATATTGTACATTTTGTGAATAAGTTATATTGCTTTAATAATTAGAATAGTTTAGTTTTCTTTAATAATTAATTTTAGTTTATTTTGTTTAGTAGTTAGTTAATTAGATTAGTTTATTAGTTAGTTTTATTTATTAGTTAGTTTAGTTTGTTTTATATAGTTTTACTTAGATTAGTTAGTTTAGATTAGTTTTCTTTTGTTCTTTTAGGACCTTAGATCGGCTAATGGAGCCGCTAAACCAGTCAGGGTGGTTCATCCCAAACGGCTTGGGTTATTAGACAACCCCGAACCGGTTCCACTCTCTCAGTTGACGGACGGTCAATTTCGCCCGTCAACAGGTACATACCTTAGCAACTCAAGGAATCTGCTAACATATTCCTCTATGGTGAGTTTCCCCAGCTTAAGTTCATAGAATTATTTAGTCTTTGCGTCGAAGTATTTTTCCGACAGATACTTCTTCCTGAAGTATTTCTCAAACCCTTCCTAAGATAGGTCTTCTTCGTGAATCCCTTTTATATTCTTAAGGTCTACCCACCAAATGGAAGCCTTTCCATTCAAGTTGAAGGTGGCTACTCGAGCCTTCAATTTTTCCGAGAAGTCATGGACTCTAAAATATTTCTTTAGTCCAAGATGCCAAGCCTCCGCTTCCTCTCCCTTCTTTATTTCACCGTCGAAGGTGGGTGGTTTTCCCTTCTTGAACTCTTCGAGATTATGACTCTTAGAAAGTTTATGCATCTTTCATTTTCTTCGGGAATGAGAACTATTTCTGCTACTAGAAGATCCCTCCAAGTCGCCAGCTTCCTTTCCAGAAGAATCCTCCAACGCTCGTCCCTTATCTCTGGGGTGGACCTTTCTCGAGGTGCTCCTCTCAGTGTGGCCATTGACATGACCACGTTTTTTTGTCTCAGGTTCATGTTGCAATTTCCTTTGTATGTCGGATAAGCTTTGTAGTAAAACTGCATTAATTTATGTTTGCTTCTCTTTCTCTTTTATCATCCTTTCGTTTTCAGCCTTGCAGCTCTGTAATTTGACCATGAGGCTCCTCACGGTACCAGCCAGATCTAGAGGGGTCCCTACCACCCTCCTTTCGTCAGACTCTTCGTCTCTATTGTGGGAGCCTTCCCCCACTTCATGGTGAGTCACCATTCTCTACGTCTGCAATTTTCTGTGGTTGATCTTCCGCTTTGTGTGCAAGAGAAAAACGTTGGTTGTTAGTCAATATTTATATTCATTTATAACCATTACATAATTCATATTTTTCACATGCACACACACAATAGGAGTTTTCATTCTTAACTTCGACTTTTGATTAAGAAGGTTAAGACAGGGGGGTTACCCATTTTAGGAGTCTTTCAAACGGAGCTCCTACGCAACTCGTTCATGAGCCTAATTAGGCCAATTTTTGTAACCATGCTCTGATACCAATTTGTAACACACCCACTATGGAAGACTAAAAATTTTCGTCTTTTCCTTCTCTTCTCTGAGGAACGGAATCCCCAAATTCCTATGGGGCTTGTTGCAGACCCTGCCATCCCTTGTCCGTACCTATATGATCATCGGCGATGACCACAGGCCTTACCGGAGAGGTTCTCCCAGCTTTCATGATACGGGAAATCGTGAAGCATGTATTTTCGGTCCCTGGCTTTCGAGGTGCCAAAACCTGAAGGGAACCAATAGTTCGTCACAATTAATAACACCTCGGATTGAAGCTTGACACTCCACTTTTCGGGGTTTCGCATACAGGGTTTTCGCGGTATAAGAGGGTGACGGACTCCTACCCTTTGTTTTCCTAAGTGCTGAAACACCAAAGACCCTATATCTACCAAACTCATTTCAGGGATTCATCCATCGGAATTTCGTGTCTAGTGAACATGAGGAAAACTGACCTTTGGAGATCCCGGGTACCAAAACACCAAAACACCAAAACCATGTGTGCTAATCCATTTTGGGATTTCACTTATTGGGATTTTTCGATATGCGAGGATAGGAGGGTTTTACATCTGGGTTTCCTGGGAGCCAAAACTCTGAAACATCATAACCTTTCCACGCTCTATCATTTCTGGATTTCTTAAGTTGGGATTTCGGGCTATGTGAAGACAGGAGGTCTCGCATCTCGGTTTCCCTGGTGTCGAAACTCTGAAACATCCAAAATCTAGACACGTTATGCCATTTCAGGGTTTCACAAGTCAGGATTTCAGGACTGGCGAGTACAAGAGACTTGGCTCTAGATATCTCGGGTGTCGAAACACCGAAACAATAAATTCTAGTCACGCTATACCTTTTCGGGGTTTCATACTTCGGGGTTTCGCGACTGGCGAGTACAAGGGATCTTACCCTTAGGTATCTCAAATGATGAAACACCAAAACACCATAACTCATCCTCTCTATTGTCATTTCAGGGTCTCATCTATCGGGATTTCGCGATATACGAGAATAGGAGGTCTCGCACCTGGGTTTCCTGGGAGCGAAAACTCTGAAACATCGAACTCTAAATACACTATACTATTTTGGGATTTCGCAAGTCAGGATTTTGGGACTTGCGAGTGCAAGGGAACTCGCCCTTGGGTATTTTGGGTACTGAAACACCGAAACAATGAATCTATACGCGCTAAACCATTTCGGGATTTCGCAAGTCGGGATTTTGGGACTTACGAGTGCAAGGGAACTCGCCCTTGGGTATTCTGGGTACCGAAACACCGAAACGCCAAATCTATATGCACTAAGCCATTTCAGGATTTTGCAAGTCGGAATTTCAGAACTTGCGAGTGCAAGGGAACTCGCCCTTGGGTATTCTGGGTACAGAAACACCGAAACGTTGAATCTATATGCCTAAGAACTTTTGGGAATTCGCAAACTGGGTTTTTGGGATATGCGACGACAGGAGGTCTCGCACCTCGGTTTCTCGGGAGCTAAAAGTCCAAAATACCAAACTCCAAACATGCTCCACTATTCCGAGGTTTCCTCCATCAGGATTTCGCGGGTCAGGTTTTCGAGACTGGCGAATACATGGGGCCCGCACCTAGGTACCCCGGGTGCCGAAATACCGAAATATAATAACTTCTCCACACTCTATCTTTTCAGGATTTTGCAAGTCGGGAGTTCGGGACTTGCGAGTACAAGGGAACTCACCCTTGGATATTCCAGATGTCGAAACACCAAAATATCGGGATTTAGCTATACGCTATCATTTTGGGATTTTGCATGTCGGGATTTCAAGACTTGCGAGTACAAAGGAACTCACCCTCGGGTATTCCGGGTACCGAAACTCTGAAATACCAACTCTTAAACCTTCTCATCTTATTTCGTGGTTTCTTCCATTAGGATTTCGCAAGTCGGGATTTCGGGACTTGCGAGTACAAGGGAACTCGCCCTTGGATATTCTGGATGCCGTAACACTGAAGTGTCGAAGTCAAAAAGGACCATTCTCTCTCGTGTAGGGTTTTGAGACTTGCGCCATAAAATCCTCCAGCAGATCCTTGGAGAAACTTTCAAAAGGGTGTCCCTGTGAGGAGATCTATCTATGGAAGTACTTGAGACAAATAAGGGAATAAATTTCTCGAGAACAGCCTTGAAAACTGAATCCGTTCTAAATGTGTGTGTGTGTGTGTGTGTGTGTGTGTGTGTGTGTGTGTGTGTGTGTGTGTGTGTGTGTGTCTGTATTTTTACGTAAGCCAAAGGTTGTCTTTCCAATATAAGCATACAGCCACTATTTCTGATGAAAACACCATACAGACAATCTTATACTTAAACCATTCATAATTTCACAAACCATAAGCATACATGTCAAAATATTAATTTCAAGATATGAGATATAACACTTATCAGAAAAACACTAGGTTTGATGCAACTGCTGAGAGGGGTGCTTGTTTCCACCCAACCATAGGCTCAGTGATTCCGAATGGATTTACCACTAGCCACCCCCAACCTTAGACCACAATGTTGTGATACTGAGTCTCTGTTCGTCAGAAGTCGAGAACGAAGGTTACTCTCCTTCTTCTCTTCTTATCAATCACTATGTATATTTTCCAGTTTCCTTTCGATTTCTCCCCTCTTCCATGTCTCTCGCGACTCCCCTCCTCCACACCTCTTTCCTACCTTTTCTTTTAAAGCGAGGTTGTGTGTGGCATGAACTTCCCCATGGTGGTCAAGTTTGAGGTTTCCACAAATGGGCGGTTCACCCCCCATCCCTCATTAACTCATGAGGAGCCTCTTCACCTACCAACCTGGCGAGTAATTCATTTCGGGGCCAGCGAGTCGCTCTTGATCTTTGGGCCAATGAAGACCAAATACGGTATTTGTTTTGGTGGAAGTTAACGCCACCATTCCAAGTGCCTTCCACCACCTTTCATCAGCTATCGTGGTATCTTTTCAGCACATCCCCCTCCCAGAAGTCCTGCAACATATATATTCATAACATTATTTACATTCGTCGACCTTTTATACTAAGGTCCATTCAAAATCACACATTCACATCTTTGAGTCGGCCATAGTTCTTGGCCAGTATAGTTATTTTTACAGACTAGGGGAAAAAGGGTGTTACAATTCCCTCCCCCTTAAAGGAACATCATCCTCGATGTTCTATCTATCAATATGACATGTATGTATAGAGGTAAACAAAATCAGGTATGTCTGTTTCATGGCATCCTCCATTTCCCATGTAGCCTCATCTGGGCCAAAATGTCTCCACTACACCTTGACCTGTGAAATGGTTCAGTTCTGGATCATGGTTCCTTTCTGTCCATTATGCATTGAGGTTCTGGTAGGAATTCTCCCTCCGATTCCATCTGGATCACATACCAGTCAATTATATGATTAGAATCATGTACATATTTCTTCAATAATGAAACATGGAAAACATTATGTGCTTTTACTGTGGGAGGAAGTGCTAGACTATAAGCTACAGGTCCCACTCTATCTAGAACCTCAAAGGGTCCACAATACTGAGGTGCCAACTTGGCACAAGCTCCCATTTTCAGAGAACTCTTCCTGGGTCTAACTTTGAGATATACATGGTCTCTCGTCTTGAACTCTCTTGGATTTCTCTTTTGGTCGGCGTAACTTTTCTGCCGGTTCTGAGCAACCTTCAGGTTTTGTTTTATCTGAGTCACTTGTTGTTCCATTTCTTTCAACATGTCGGGTCCAAAGGAAATTATGTTTACGGGATTACTCCAACAGACAGGAGTGTTGCACGACCTACCATAGAGGACTTCGAAAGGACTCATCCTCAGGGATTCTTGGTAGCCGTTGTTGTAGGCGAATTCCACTAGTGGCAGGTAGTCTTCCCACCTTTTGGGTTGATGCATTACATGCATCCTGAGCATGTCTTCTAATATTTGATTCACCCTTTCCATCTGTCCATCGGTTTGAGGGTGATAGGTTGTTCTAAATAGTAATGTGGTCTCCAAACCAGCCATCAGTGATTTCCAAAAGTTGGAAGTAAATTTTGTGTCTATGTCAGACACGATCTCTTTCAGCTTACCATGCAGTCTAAATATATCCTTCATGAATACGTTGGCAATTTCTATAGCCTTACAAGTTGACTTGATGGGGAAAAAATGAGCGGACTTGCTCAATTTATCCACCACTACCATGATGGCGTCATTCTATTTGGTCAAGGTTGGTAATCCGGTGATGAAATCCATGGAGATGGTTTCTCATTTCCATTCTGGGATTGGTAAAGGTTGCAATAATCCTGTTGGATGTCGGTGTTCTGCTTTAACCTGTTGGCACTCTATGGATTTGGCTAGGTACTCAGCTATGTTTGTCTTCAACCCAGGCCAGTAGAATTGTTTCCTAGTGGTCGTGATCATCTTCTGGTATCATGGATGACCAGTATAGGGTCTTTTATGTAGCTCATCCAGTATGAACCTCTTCAAGTCATCACAATATGGAATGTACAATCTACTTCGGTAAGTGAGCAGACCCCCTCCCATCATCTGGTAGTCTCCATACTTTACCCCGGTGGGCTCTTGCTGTAGGTATGAGGTCACAGTCTAGATGAAGGGATCTGTTTTTTGTGCATTTCTGACTCTTTCCTTGACATCCGTCTCACAGGTGCTTACCGTTGCCAGGTGAATTGTTTTCACGCTTCTGCTAAGGGCATCGGCCACCCTATTTTCTTTTCCTTTAATGTGTTTGATTTCGAAATCAAACTCGCTAAGGAGGGCCATCCACCTAGCTTGTATGGCATTGAGCTTCAGTTGGTCAAGAAAATATCGCATTCCACAGTGATCTGTCATAAGTATAAATTTCCTTCTTAGGAGGTAATGCCTCCACATTTTTAAGGCGTGCACTATAGCGTCCAGCTCTAGATCATGGGTCACATAGTTGACTTCGTGCTCGTTCAATTTTTGGGACTCATAGAAGACCACACTTCCTCCCTTCATAAGGACTCCTCTGAGCCCTACCTTATAGGCATTTGTGCACACGAGGAAGTCAGCTTCGAGATCGACGATCTTCAGCATGGGTGTGTGGGTCAATAGATATTTCAGGGTTTGAAATCTTTCTTCACATTTTTGTGTCCATGTAAATGTTGTTCCCTTTTTCTGGAGGGCAGTGATTGGACATCCAATCTTGGAGAATCCTTTTATAAATCTCCTATAGTATCCTGCCAAGCCCATAAAGGATCGGATATCCAAAACATCCTTCGGGGTAGGCCATTCCATAATAGACCTGATCTTATCAGGGTCTACTTCTATCCCTTCCTCAGATAGGACATGGCCCAAGTAATGTATTTGCTTCTGAAAAAGTCAAACGTGCTAAATTTGGCATAGAGTTGATGTTCTCTTAGCACTTGAAGCACAATCCTAAGGTGTTCCTCATGTTCCTCTCTATTCTTGGAGTAAATTAATATGTCGTCAATAAAAACCAGCACAAATTTGTCTAGGAATATGTTGAGCACATTGTTCATCAAGCACATAAAAGTGGTAGGGGCATTGGTCAACCCGAATGGTACTACCACAAACTCGTAGTGACCATATCTCGTCCTGAAGGCAGTTTTGTGGATGTCTTTGCCCTTGATTCGGACTTGATGATATCTAGATCTCAAGTCAATCTTCGAGAAGATAGAGACACCTCCCAATTGATCGAACAACTCATCGATCCTAGGTAAGGGGTACTTGTTCTTTATGGTTACCTTATTGAGTTGTCTATAATATATGCATAGTCAGAGGGTACCGTCTTTCTTTTTCACAAACAAGACTAGTGCTCCCCATGGAGACACGCTAGGTCAGATATAGCCTCTATCCATCATTTATTTCAGTTGTAATTTAAGCTCAACAATCTCGGGTGTGCTCATCGTGTAGGGTGTCCTAGACACTGGCACCGCTCCTAGTGCAAGTTCTATTGAGAATTCAATGTCCCTTCTCGGAGGTAGACCTGGTACCTCTTCCGGAAATACATCTTTGTATTCTCTCAGTGTGGGGTGATCTTCTAGGCTTGGTTTGTCACCTTCAATTGTTTTCAACACCTGTATTGCATATAGTGGACATCCTTTTCTGCAATACCTTCTCATTTGAAGAGCTGATATTTGTCTCACCGAGACAGGTTTTTGGATCCCTTGAAGGGTTATTCCCCTTCCTTCTTCACTTACACATCTCAAGGTTTTATGGTAACAGTCCAGTTTGGCTTTATGGGTGGCTAGCTAGTCCATACCAATCAACAGATCATACGATCCCAGGGGTAATATGTTAAGGGTTGCTTGGGTGGGGAATTCGCCCATAATGAATTGGCAGGCTGGTATGACCTCCGCTACCCTTATTTTGGTGCCAGTGACTAACTGTACCATCCATGGCTTGGAATTTTTATGTGGTTGTACTTTACAGTTATCAACACCCTTAGGGGATATATAACTCAAATTTGAACCAGGGTCAATCAGAATAGACACTAGATGGTTGGTGATCATACCTTCGATTTCCACCACTGAAGCTTGGTGGTTGGCTTTGTTATTATCCAAGGCTGCATAAATTTGCGGCACACTCCTGGCCACAACATTGACGGTGGTAGCTTCTTGAACGTTGTAAATTATTTGGTTGTTCTGTTGTCGGTGTGGGCAGTCCCTCAGTAGATGATCTTCTCCACAACCCCAACATTTCAAAGGTTCTCTCTTTGGGTTATCAGTCTTTACTGGGGCAGATTCAGAAATTTTATTTCAGCTCAAGGAGGGAAAGTTTTGTTGGTGTACACTTCGGACTGGGAAGCTCATCCTTGAGTTATTTTTATAGTCCTTAAATCTTGGGGATTTAAACCCCTTTCTCTAGAATCCCAAACTATTCTTCTGCTTCCAATCTTCGCAACGTCCTGTCTGGTGCCCAACCTGTTCATAACAATATATTGCCTTTCGGATAGTATCTTCTAGGGTCTTTGGTTCGTCAAATTCAATCATGTTCTGATAGACCTTAGGTAGTCCACTGATGAATCATTGCACCTTTGAATTTTCTAATTTTATGTAGGGTACATACCTTAGCAACTCAAGGAATCTGCTGACATATTCCTCTATGGTGAGTTTCCCCAGCTTAAGTTCATAGAATTCTTTATTTTTTTCGTCGAAGTATTTTTCCGACAGATACTTCTTCCTGGAGTATTTCTCAAACCCTTCCCAAGACAGGTCTTCTTCGTGAATCCCTTTTACATTCTTAAGGTATTCCCACCAAATGGAAGCCTTTCCATTCAAGTTGAAGGTGGCTACTCGGGCCTTCAAGTTTTTCGAGAAGTCATGGACTCTGAAATATATCTTTAGTCCAAGCAGCCAGGCCTCCTCTTCCTCTCCCTTCTTTATTTCACCATCAAAGGCGGGTGGTTTTCCCTTCTTGAACTCTTCGAGATTATGACTCTTGGAAAGTTTTTGCTTCTTTCATTTTCTTCGGGAATGAGAACTAGATCTGCTGCTAAAAGATCCCTCCAAGTTGCAAGCTTCCTTTCCAAAAGAATCCTCTGACACTTGTCCCTTTTCTCTCGGGTGGAACTTTCTCGAGGTGCTCCTCTCAGTGTGGCCACTGACATGACCATGTTTATGTGTCTCAGGTTCATGTTGCAATTGCCTTTGTATGCCGGATAAGCTTTGCAGTAAAACTTCATTAATTTATGTTTGCTTCTCTTGCTCTTTTATCATCCTTTCATTGTCAGCCTTGCAGCTCTGTAGTTCGACCATGAGGATCCTCACAGTCTCAGCCAGATCTTGAGGGGTCCCTACAACCCTCCTTTCGTCAGACTCTTCATCTCTATTGTGGGAGCCTTCCCCCACTTCATGGTGAGTCACCATTCTCTACGTCTGCAATTTTCCGTGGTTGATCTTCTGCTTTGTGTGCAAAACAAAAATGTTGGTTGTTAGTCAATATTTATATTCATTTATAACCAGTACATAATTCATATTTTTCACATGCACACACACAATAGGAGTTTTCATTCTTAACTTCGA
>SNQJ01S0006163.1:174672-197889 GCA_010110895.2 Picea sitchensis | reverse complement strand
ATATATATATATATACAGCCATTATTTCTTATCAAAACACTATAATTGCACAAACCATGAGCATACATGTCAAAATATTAATTTCAAGATACGAGATATAACACTTATCATAAAAACACCAGGTTTGATGCAACTGCTGAGAGGGGTGTTCGTTTCCACCTAACCATAGGCTCAGCGATTCCGAATGGATTTACCACTAGCCACCCCCGAGCTTAGACCATGATGTTGTGAGACTAAGTCTCTATTCGTCAGAAGTCGAGAACGAAGGTTACTCTCCTTCTTCTCTGCTTATCAATCACTTTATATATTTTCCAGAGTCCTTTCGATTTCTCCCCTCTTCCATCTCTCTCGTGACTCCCCTCCTCCACACCTCTTTCCAGCCTTTTCTTTTCCAGTGAGGTTGCGTGTGGCACAAACTTCCCCACGGTGGTCAGGTCTGAGGCTTCCATTGATGGGTGGTTCACCCCCCATCCCTCATTAACTCATGAGGAGCCTCTTCACCTACCAATCTGGTGAGTAATTCATTTCGGGGCCAGCGAGCCGCTCTTGAGCTTCGGGCCAATGAAGACCAAATACGGTATTTTTTTCGGTGGAAGTTAACGCCACCATTCCAGGTGCCTTCCACCACCTTTCATCAACCATCGTGGTCTCTTTTCAGCACATCCCCCTCCCAGCAGTCCTACAACATATATATTCATAACATTATTTACATTTGTCGACCTTCTATACTAAGGTCCATTCAAAATCACACATTCACATCTTTGAGTCTGCCATAGTTCTTGGCCAGTATAGTTATTTTTACAGACTGGGGGAAACAAGGCGTTACAATACCTTTGATGAAATTCAGTGCATATCGTCACTTCACCTACATCACAGCGCGCACAGATGAGCACAAACAACAACTCCAGTCATATTACAAGCTAACAAAAGATGACTTGGAGGAGATTACCAAGGAATGGTCAGTAAACCTCCTTGTTGCCGCAGACCCCGCAGAGATATCTGACGTAGATATCCCTGAAGTTATTCTGGATACACCAAGACTATGCAAGACTAAGAAGGATGTGGAAGTTCAAGATATCCCCAGCACATCCACAAAGACTGCTTCACTCTCACCTGCGAAGGGAGGTGATGACAAAGAACTAGGGGGAACAAAAGTTGAGAAGAACAAAGGCAAGGTTACTTCGCCTAGAGATGAGGAAGATCCCTCCAAGAAAAGAAAGATTACCCCACCAAATCCCTCATCCCCAAAGAAATCTAAGGCCACCCGAACCATGCTTAAAACTACCCTTACTTCGAACTATTTCGACTTCTTAATTGCAGCACTGAATGATGTTTCACTAGATCTCACAGAAAAGCAAGAAGCAAAGCAGGAGGAGCTATTCCACTGGATCATGGGTGAACTCAAAGAAGTGAAGTAGGCACTCTGATCTAGCCAAGCAGTTTCTACAGCACCCTTAACAATGGAAATACCAGGAACAGACGATGAGCCCACTCAATTACACCAGATCATCGAGAAAGTCGAAGCTCGCCTTCGACAAGCTCAAGAAGACATAGCGTAAGCCACCCAGGCTTTGGTGCAAGAATAGAGTGCACATGGAGAACAATAGAGGAAGGAAGAACAGGAGCAGCTTGCCTCACAAGCGAAGTGGGAGGAGGAAAAAGAAATGTTATAATAGAGCAAGGACCAGTTGCTATCAGAGCAACTTGAAGTACAGGAAAGAGTTCACAAATCACTGCGCTCTGTGACGATCATAGAAGTGAAGATGGAAGATCGTCTCCCACAGCAGGTGACCCAAATGGAAGAAGTAATACAGCAACCTCAACAGCGCATCATGGATCTGGAGCTCCACACTGTACCTAAGACACCCTAAGAGATAAGAGATCTAAGAGAGGCCATTTCTCGAAGCGCAGTCGATCAATTAAAAACCTTGGCTTCGGAATGTAGGCAGCTAAGCACTAGAAGCGCCCAGACTTATGAAACCCTCGCAGAGAATCCAGAATTGTAGACATTGGAGGCACAACTCCACGAAGCAAAGAAGCATGTAGATGTGCTACAAGGGAAGCTGAATTCTGTGACCCTAGTCAAAAGAATGAAGAGGTTCACAGAACAACGCAGAGCCCAACAATAAGTACACATGTTGCAAAGTAAAGTAATGGAAGTCTCTCAATGACTGCAACCACTCCAAGAGAAGGCATGCCAATTGTTCGTCAAATTTGAAAGCCAGGGAGTTGAACTCTAACAGGGTGTCATCACTGCAGAATAGCGCCTGGAAGGACCGCTCAATGACACAGTAATCCAGGAATTTATTGAACAAGAGATTGTCGCACTGTAATAGGTTGAAGTAGCTCGAACCAAGTTCGAGGCATTCAAAGCGGAGTTGGTCAGACCTGAGTGACTCAGGACGAGTCACAGGTGAGTGTTGGGGGCCTGTTGGCCCTTGACCAAGTTTTGAAGAATACTTGGTCATATTTGACCACCTTTGGGACTGCGACAACTTGCCAAGGAAGGAGTGCAATATTAAGCGGAAAGTAAGGAAGCAAGAACTATTTTTGGGTCCATTTTAGGGTTTTTGGTTGATGTAACGGGAAAGGGATGTCGGCCCGTGGGTTTACCCACGCTTAGGCCCATTTTGTAATCTATAAATAGGCAATGTAAATAGAGGAGAATAGTAGTGGTAATGTAGTACATCTATGTGATGTATAACTGAAAGCTTAGTGCTAGTAAGTGGATCATTGTGATCGAATGTATCTTAGAGTGCTCTGTGCATGAGATTGGAAAGCTAAGTGCAAGTTGTTGTAGTCTTGTGTTGAAGAGAAAGGAAGAAGGATCTAGCGAGCTGCGCAGATCTTTTGTCCTGTGTGAAGGGTCATTGAAGATCTATGTTGTAATTGCTTGACCAAGATAATATAAAGAAGACTTTGTGGACTTAGCCCCAAGGTGGGGGTGAACCATGGTAACTGTGTGTATGGTGCTTTGTGATTCGATCTAATGTGTTTATATCTCTCTTGGCTAAGTGTTTGATGTGATTAAGTAGATCTATTTATTCTTTGTGCTGATGATATATGAATGAACATTAGATCTGATATATAAGATGCTTAGTGCTTGATCTGTTAAATCTAACCTATATTCCTGTGGCTAAGTACTGAATCATATTTAGTATAAGTATTCACTATGATGCTCTGTGCTATCTGCGAAGTACCAGACAAATTAAATATTGATGAAGGATCTATGCTAAGTGCCCTGTAAAAGATATAATCACATATCAGTGTCCTAGCTAAGGTTGCAGACATATGAGTCATGCAACCACCCCTGCCTCTACCTCGGGTGAGACTTCATCTACTTCGCAGGTGTTGCCGAAAGGGCCGGTAGTTAGGGTTTTTTGGTGCGCTCTTGAGAGTTGAACCCTGGGTTTTCCCCTGTGCCAACATCACCCATTCAGTTGAGGATAGCAAATCATCACAATATTGTTTCAATTGGACAATTAATAGGGGTGAATCTTAATATCAATGGAGTGTGTAGCACAACAGATTTTGAAGTAATCGAGATAGTGGATGGTAGTAAAACTTACCCATTTTTACTTGGAATCGATTGGGATACTAGACCATTATTGATCTGAAAAAGAGACAAATGATCTTTGAAGTAGGAGAATTAAGAATTACTGCTCCATTGGATCCCACAAAATGAAGACGATATGTGGAACCGGCAAGGGGAAAATAACTTGATAACCTTTATAATATGACCGCACGTATGGATGACTATATTAATCCTAGTGTTGAGGGTGTACTCAGTTGATGAAGCATTAGTTCTTGCATGTCGGATTCAAAAGAATCCTTGGAACATTGGTAACAGAGGTTACATGAAGTATCTACAAGGAGATGTGCTCGTATTACCCACATGTTGCGTTGGATTAAAGTTGAGGTACGTGATCCCCCAAACTATGATGGACTAACAAATATAGATTCTTTTGTAAAATAATTTGAACTACAGATATATAAACAATAAATATTGCTAGCTTTATATATTGCACTAAAAGCAAATCCTGCAAGGTGGTGTGTTGTGCATAAGGAAAGAATAGATAATTGGTGATAATGCAGAAGGTTGTTAAAAGTCAGGTTCGAAATAGAAACTGAATATACTGCGCAAAAGTAAATTGGGTTGATTTCTCCTACAGATCAACTTACATAGTGCACCACGACATGGAGTTCATTACCCATGAAGGAATGGACACACTTGTTTGTACACACTCTGGATATGATCCTGAAGAGATGGTATTTATAACTAAAAGTGCATAGTGGAATAGCATACTGACAAGATTTGACGTGCAACTTCAAGGTAAATTTCAATTTTGATGATGATGCCCCTTTGGTCGACATAGCTTTGTAGATTATCAATAAAAACATATTTACATCAGAAGACTTGACAAGACTAGTGCCCTTATGTAGTGCACCCAGATCTTCTGTGACTATTCAAGAGGTCTTGGAATGTTATAACATTGTTGGAGAATACCAGGAGGACGAAGACCTGAGAAATTTACAAGTACCCAAAACAAAAGGACAACGCGTGGTAGAAGGTCCTGAACTTGAATCTCTCGAGTATGCAAAGCCATTGAAAATTCATAAGGTGAACATCGGTACGAAGGATAATTTAGAGTTTGCAAACATTCGAGATTACTGGAATGAAGAAATGATCAAGATTATTGATTTATTATGAAAGTACTAGGACCTTTTCCCAACTACATTTTCATAAATGTAAGGGATTGTTGGGGAGCTGGTGGATATGAGGATCCCTTTGAAGTTGGATGCCAATCCAGTGAAGCAGAGACTGTACCGATTGAACCCAGTATATAAGCAAAAAGTGAAAGTAGAAATAGATAGAATGTTGAAAGTTGGGATTATTGAACCTATCACAAAGTCAGAATGGATCATTCTGATGGTGATTCAAGAAAAGAAACAGGTGGAATCAAAATTTTCGTGGATCTGTAGAAACCGAATGATACTTTCTTACATGACCTGTTTCCTACCTCGGTTACAGATGCAGTTTTGGAGAATGTAGGAGGACATGAATCTTCTCATTTACTGACGAATTCATTGGGTATCACCATATTAAGGTTGCACAGTAGGATAGGAATAAGAAAACATCTCTGATGTAATGGGGATGTTATTAGTATACAGTCATGCCTTTTGGATTGAAAAATTCACCAGAAGTATTTTCTTGAGTTGTTGCCGCAACTTTTAAATAATTTATTCATAAATTCCTAGAAGTATACTTGGATGATTGGATAGTGTTCAGTTTGTTGAAGGACCATATTGAAATTATATGCTTGATGTTGGATAGATGTAGATAGTTCCAGGTTTCCTTGAAGTTGAAGAAGCGTATTTTTTGCGCACCATTTGGTATCTTGTTGGGTCATGTAGTATGTAAACAAGGAATTTTGGTTGATCATGTGAAGATTGTTGTTATTATTTATTTTTCCACCACCTACTTCAGTGTGACAACTGCTAGCAACATTGGGTAATATGGGGTACTACAGAAATTTTATTAGGGGATAGGCACAGATCACAGGCCCATTGGAAAAAAAAAATTGAAGAAGGAGGTCAATTTTCAATGGAACGAGGAGTGTCAGCAAAGTTTGGATACTTTGAAGAAGAAACTGGTTATTGCACCAATTTTAGCATTTCCATATTGGAAGAAGGAATTCCATGTCCATGTAAATGCATCATCTATATCTTTAGGTGCAATTCTATCTTAGTCAGGGGAAGGAGGTTTGCATCATCCCATTGCATTTTCCAGCAGAAATTTGTCAACTATTGAACATAATTATACTACTTTAGAGCGTGAAGGACTAGTAATGGTGTATGCACTACATAAGTTAAGGCATTATCTGATGGGATCACATTTTAAGATGTACACGGATCATTTCATGCTGAGATACTTAGTCAATAATCCAGTGTTGGGGGGGAAGATATGTAGATGGTTTTTATTATTTCAAGAGTATAATTTTGAAGTGATTGTGAAACCAGGAAATTTTAATACAAGACATGATCATTTGTCACGCATATTAACAAGGGAAGATGCAAGAAATGTGTATGACAGTCTACCATATGCGCACTTGTTTGTAGTATACATGATCAATGATTAATTTGAAAATATTTTTAATTTCTTGAGCACAGGAGTATCCCCACCTGACTTTACAACTATCTAGAAGAAGCAGTTAGTAGTAAAGGCAACAAACTATCAGCTTATAGCAGGGAATTTGTATAAGTTAGGTGAAAATGAGATTCTTCGGTGATGTGTATTGGAGCACAATATGCCTATGATACTATAGAAGGCACATGACTGATCCAAATGGATATCGGTGGCCATCCACCTTTTCCATTGAATCACCATTTTAGCCTGTGGTTTTGTTAAACCGCGACATTCACCCTTTTGATGGGGAATGGAATGTAATGCCATCTTCATTTGTTAATTACAGACATCATGTAATGGTTTTATGTGCATGTCTATAACATAGCGTTAATTCATCAGATCCCATTAGAAATCTGAAGTTAAGTGTGCTCAGGATAGAGTAGTACTGGGATGGGTGACCGACCAGGAAGTCCTAGTATTTTACATGCCTATGGAATTTTATAAACTTAGTCCAACTTATCCCACATGCATCATGGGAATTGTTATCCTCTCACTCTCTCATATATAGTTGAGGTGAAGGAGGCCCTTTAAGCATGCAATGGAGTGTGATGTAAACCTTTGTGAATGAAGTGTAGCCAACATCTCTTTCTTTTTAGAGATAAGCTACCCCATTTTTCCAGTTTGTGTTCTACAATGTTTTTCTATCTTATTCAGTAATAGAAGTTGGGTTTCACTGTATTTTGTGTTCTCTTCTATATTTCTATCTATTTCATTGTTATATCTCAGTTATATTTCTTCCTTCATGTCATTCTCAAAATAATTTGGATCAGTGGTATCAGAGCAGGTTTCTCCTTGTCGTTTCTCAGAGAAGGTCCCCGACGAGGTCAGGGTATAGAGAGTTGGGTCTCGAGCTAGTTTCTCTTGAGGATAATTTCTCTCGACAACACAAGATACCTCCCATGGAAGAAGAAAAGAGATATGACAATGTAGTAGATCATTTCAAGACATTGCTCGAGGAAGCCCTCATCCAATAGAGGAACGAGATGATGGACAACTTTGCTCAGATCCTTCGAAGACTACCGAGGGCGTCATCTGAGGAATATTCGACAAGAAGCCATTTCAAAAGTGCAACACCCTTCAAGGTACAAGTCAATTTTGATATCCCCTTATTTTAAGGCTAGATAGATGAAGATGCTCTAGAAAAATGGTTGAATTTGCTAGAAGGTTATTACTCTATCCAAAAAATATCTGATAGTGAAAAGATCACCTTCGGGCTCCTTAAATCTCTTCCCCATGTCAGATCTTGGTGGGAAGGTTATTGGTAGAGGTACACCATAGAGGAATCTACATTATTTGGGAGAGAACCCACTTGGGTGGCCTTTGTAGATTCCCTAAAGGAGGAGTTATACCCTGTCAGAAACTATGATGACGAATACATGAGATGGACAACTCTGTGTCAGAAAAGATATCAGACGATGCTGGAGTACACCAACATTTTTCATACCTTACGCTCAAAGTTGGGTATCAAAGACTCTGAGAAGCACCTGGTTTTGAAGTATCGCAGTGGTCTACAAAGGTACATCCAAACAAAGATGGATTTTCTGGACATCTCCTCATTGGGAACTGCTTATCGATATGCAGTCAAAATTGAACAAAAATACAAGCAGCAGAGTAAGTGGGAGAAGCATGGAAAAGGAAACTCTAAATCACATAATGAAGGATACAGCAAGGAAGGCCAACCTCAAGAGATCTATAATATCCCTATTCCAAACCCAATTGTAAATGTAAATACAGATGTACGTAAGTTGGTGAGTTGTTTGACATCATTTTTGTATGCATCGTTCATGGCATAGTTTGTGCATGTACTGCGTAGTAAAATGATGACGTGTGCACATTCTAGGATATCGCTCGCAAAAACTTAAGTGCATGCAATTTTGAGGTCAGGGAGCCTTTGTGTATATGTTATGTTTTATAGGCTGGTGAGCCATTTATTATAAGCAAGGAGGCTTATGTTTGTATTAGGCTAGAGATCCTAGATGTCAAAGGTCAGTGCGCCTATTTTTGTATATGTCTCATCATTAATATAAAATACATCGTTGCGCATAGACCGATCATGATAAAAGAGTATAGGGTACTAAAATCCACTATTTAGGGAAACGGTGGGGGATAAAAGTTAAGAAAAAGGGATAAGCTGGGGAGCTTAAGCCAAAAAGGAATATTATATTAATCTTTTTTAAAATATAAAGTATGGATAATTATTTTATCCTAAGTTATAATAATGGGGACAAGTGGGCCAAAGTAGCTCCCAACATGACAAGTGTCAATTTGGGGACATGCATACATATAGTTTGGACTTAGTTCATTTTTGGATCTTGTTCCATCATTGAGTCATCCATTCAGCCATTCCATGATCTTACACTCATGCAGTCAGTTATCCTACGTACCTTTATGTCACTATACCTGAATTTGAATCCTTAACCATAATCATTTGTGTAGTTGGTTAGCTTGGGAGTTGGACTAAAGAAGTGAGTTGTCAGGCCCGTGGGATATTGAATAGGCGGGTTGTCAGGCCCATGAGCAATTTCTCTCTAGGTGAGAGAATTGTTGGGAATTGTTTTCCAAAAGGTGCTAAACTGCAGCTATAGGGCTCTGAGACTTCATGTCCGACATGTTGTTGAAGCTCAGAAAGGAGGTAGGGTAGACAAAGGACTGTTGAGAAGAGAAGGGGCACACTTCCTGGGGTGGGATAGGCATGTGGGGAATGAGGGATTGTAGGTTGTTAGTTTGAGTTGGAACCTGTGACAGAGCCTTTCATGTTATCTAAGATCCATTAGCCTAGTTAGGAATCCCTTTACCTGGGTGGAGTTTAGTCCCATCTCGGGGGTGACCCACTGTTGAGAGTGATGAGCAGTGTGGTCTAAGGATGGGAGGTTCGTGAAAGGTCTACACACAATTGGTGATATTCTTACCAAGATAAGTGTCAACTGTGTGATAAATTTACATGTTGCATTATTATTTACGTGTTTAATTTTATGGGTTTATCCTATGTGTGGTTATAAATGTCTTTATATTTATGGGTATTGTCTATATATGCTGCATGTTCATGTTTACGGTTATTTCAGTATGAATCCGTGCATTTACATAATGTATTTGTCTGTTTACGTTTTATATATAAAGTTATGTAGGAGTTTTGTGTGTATATGTTTTAATTGCATGTAGTTAGAAAATTTTATGTGGCATAGATCATTTGGATGTTGGGTATGTTACGATATGTTGAGCAGAGAATGAAAGCGTTCTCTCATGTAGAATGCCTCGGCATCGGTGGCTGGGGATGTTACAATATGGTATCAGATCTTTAGTTTTCTACAATGAGCCTAGATGGGCTGAGCAAGTTGAGTTGAAGCGAAATTTTACAGAGGATTGATTTCGATGTAGCCAAATTTCAAGTTCCAGAGTGTCCATGGTAAAAAAGTAATAGCAATTGCATGGAATTGGGAAAAAGGCCCAATTTTTGTTGTTAAAATCATGGGAAAATTGAGAAATTTGGCCATGTGGTGAGATATTGTTGATTTAATATATGTTCTAGAAAATTCAGACCTAGAATTGGTCGAATTTGAAGTTACAGTGAAGCCATGACAGATGGAGCGAAATTAATTCATTAAAATTCTCAGTTCGTGAATTGAGTGTGGGAAACATTCATTCCAGAAATGTCAACCCACAGCGAATTGTTTTTCCAGAGGTCGAATTGGTGTTAATGGGGTGAAATTGAGAAAATTTCATAGTGGCAGAATGTCTATGGTCAAAATTGGGGAAAATTTTAAGAAAAAGCCCCAATTTCTACAGCGAAATTCACAAGGAATTAATGCGCATAAAAATGAATGTGCGCAGGTGGGCGCACTGAAAATGCATGTTGCACAGTAAAAAGCTTGTGATATTAAAAATATTGGCGTGCTAGTGCGCTCGCTAAAATTTGGTGTTGCACGGAAAAATATTGGCATGTTGCTGAACGCGCTAAAATTTTGGCACCACGCGGAAAAATGCTGGTGTGCAGGTGCGCGCGCTAAATTTTGGTGTCGCATGGGAAAATTTTGGTGTGCAGTTGCGTGCACTAAAATTTTGGCACGGCGTGGAAAAATGTTCTTTTTTTGTGAATAAAAAGTGAAACCTTATATTAATATCATATGTCTGTTATATAATGACACCTGGTAGCCACCTGTTCTGCCACGGGAGGGAAACCAGAACAGGTGGCTCCATGTTGTTTCAACACTACCATGACTGTAAAAAATTATACAAAAAATTCCCAGTGTTTGCAGGAACCAAGTTCCACCTTCCTATTCTGGGGTTGGCCATGTACAGATCCTCCATTATTGATAAAATTGTATAGACATAGTAAGCAAAACTTATTGTATCATCTAGCCTGTCGTCGTGGTAGATTAGACCACTGACGCTATAACTGAAATAAACAAAAAGATGTAACCTGGGGTGAACCACTTTAGTCCATGGCTGGACTTGGTTGACCATGGATGGTATAAGTTGGGGTGAACCATTGTCGACAAGTTGGGCACCAGGCTTGCGCTGGAGCATCCATGAGTGCCTCAAACAGAATGTCCATTCATTGATTGATGATGCCTTGATAATGCATCTGGTCATCCTGTCGCTCCCTAATCTCAAAGAGGATCTCGAGGTTCTCTTCTGCGAGATGGTTGGCAACATGCTAAGGCAGAGCCTCTCCTTCCTTGCTCGTCTCATCATCACCTTCTGCCATGGTTTCCTTGTCTTCCATATACTTCAGTTACCAGCTTGGAGGGATCTCCTCCTCCACTTGGCAGCTCCCGTCACCATAGTAGGGCTCTCCCGGTTTGAATACTGAGGGGGATAGGAGGTTGGTGGACATTGTGGGATGCACTCCCAAGGGTGGTGCCTCCTCTTTAACAATGTGTGTACTTTTTTGCAGAGCTGGAGGTGGTGACGGGGGAAAGTGCGTCGTGGAGGAAGTTGTCTCCATATTTACCTTGCAAACCATGAGAGACTGAAGCGGATCTGACTAAGTGCTCTGGATTGAACGGCAGGGATGGGAGAAGTGAGCGATGAGCACTCTTTGTGCGGCAATGAGCCTATTATCCCGAGAGAGAGCATTATTTTTACGAGCACCCCTCTTGGGTTTTCCACGTTCCCGTGGCATGGTAGGGGGGAGAGGGGAGTGGTGGAGGGGGTGAAGGGAGGTTGTGGAGAGAAGTCGGATGCAGTGGGGGGAGACGGAGGCTATGGAGAGAAGTCGAATGTAGTGAGGGGAGATGGAGGAGCCAGAGAAGAATAAGGTGAAAAGGGTGGTACTGGTTCACAGGGGGCGAGTGGAGGCCGGGAGGACAATGATGCATAGGGAGAGAACAATACTTTCGGAGATGTCATGAAGGTCAAAGTTCTCTTCAAGAAGAGAACACCTGGCAAAAACTGAGGTGAGTTGAGTGTGAGGGCTTCTCTTAACTCCATGAGAGCCCTAAATGACCTTTCCAAATACCATTGAAGTCTGACGAGACCTTTGCAACCTCATGGTACCAAATTCCTAGCTGGTTCGCTCGCCCAAGAGCCTAGCCAGACGCACTGACTTAATTCCCCTCATGGTGTGAGTCAAGGGGGAGTAAATTCTCTGGGGTGGCGGTCGGGGTTAATAAATCCCTCAGTTGCCCTGATCCAGTTGTCCTCCACATCAATCCAGGTGGCACCCCATCCGAGTGTCGCGCGGAAAAATGTTGGTGTGCAGGTGCGCGCGCTAAATTTTGGCATCACGCGGGAAAATGTCGGTGTGCAGTTGCACACGCTAAATTTTGGCGCCACTCTGAAAAATGTTGGTGTGCGGTTACGCGCGCTAAATTTTGGCACCACGCGGAAAAAATATTGTTGTGCAGGTGTGCACGCTAAATTTAGACTGTGCGGTGCAGATAGAGTGACGCATGCGTAATATGGGTGTGCGGTGTGCACCCACATAATAATGGCGTGCATGGTATGCACAATATTGGTAGAGCGTAGAGAAACCTTGTTGGTGCACACGCAATGTGAGTATATGTTGTCGCACGACAGTTTAGTTAATGGTGCACGCGGAGTAGTGGTGTGCGGTGGAGGCGTACAAAAATTTGGCATGGTGCAGCGTGTAGAGTGAAATGCGCATGAAATATTAGTGCACGATACGAAAATTGCGTGCAATAGGTAATAGTGCAAGAACCAAAAATTTTCACGGTGCATTTTAGCGTCTGACACAAAAGTAGTGTGCGCTATTTATTGGGGCGACAAAGAAGCGATGCACAGTGTTTATAGGTGTGTGGAGCACAGTTTACCTTGTGGTGTTGTTTTTCATGCTAAATATGGGTTTACAGGTTGAAATATGTGCGCGCGAAGTCGTTTGGAGGGTGAACAACAGTGGTAAACCAGTGAATTTCCGTGACATTTTATACCATTTGAACGTCATCTTTTTGCAACGCATTTTTGAGGTCCTTAACAGCGTTTTTAGGTACTCAAAAACTACGAGAACAGAGTGTGTACGAAGGTACACTTTTTCTTTGCACCTCAAATAAAATATCCCAGAGATATCTTTCTAATGGCGTAAATCGTTCGTCAAACGTAGCTTTTATAAAAAAGTTACAGCATAAACAATGGAGGATAAATTTTAAGACCTAATTAGCTTCAAAGAGCCATAACTTTCTACTCCGGAATCAGATTGAGGCACAGGACAAGTCAATGGAAATATATTAAACCATAAAAGACAGTCCTAGAGATGAATTAAATTTTTGGGCATGTTAAAAATGTTTAATATGGAAAAGAAGGTACATGTAGCATTCCAAACCAAAAACATGAATTGGCCTAGAACTTCAGCAAGTTGTAACTAGCATCCCAGAACCCAGAAATAGGTGAAACTTGGACAGACTGTCAAAAATATGTATATGAAGAAACTCAATTGAGCTCCTATGAAAACTCCAATGGAGTAGGTGCAAAAATGCATAATTACAGCACAAATTTGTGCCAAGTTGAAGTGTGAACAGAAAAATTAATGGGCAATTTTCAAATAACTATAACTTTATGCTCAAGACTCAGAATTGAGCATGGGAATAGGCGTTGGAAAGGTATCGGACAAAAGAATATAATTCACCCAAAAAATTTATCTGGGCATGCAATTTTTCAAGGAATCTGAATAAATAATTATGATATATTATTGAACCAAAATGGTTCATATTTTTCATGAAATTGTGGAATCAGTTAACTTGACAAAGTTTTGTTGGCTGCACATTTTGCAGAGTTAACAACAACTAGATCAGAACAAAGTCCATAGGAATGGAAGATGAATAGGGGACTTACATCCAGGGATATGATATCATAGGGATGGATTTCCATTTGGGCATTGAAGGAACAAACTCCAATGGACATGGGGAAGGAACGGATGAAAACATGAATATGGTAGAGACCATTAAAAATTTGCAGAACGATGTCCAAAGCCATAAAGATGATAATGAAAGGCTTATGAGAACCAAGGAGTAGCAGGATGACTTCAATATGAATTTAATGCAGATCTTGAACAAAATAGAAAAGAAATTGGATAAGGAGAGTGGCTCAAGAAATCAGGAATTTACGGGTCTCCTGATGAGAAAAGACGAGAAAGAAGTGTCAGCAGACATCACCATCACTCCCTGAGGAATTCCAATAATAGGGCACATAGAATCTCAACTCCATTCCCTATTAGGAAGCATAAGGGGTCTAGGGTGGATGAGCTATGAGGAGAAATGAACAAAATCAAACCTCCTACATTTGATGGTGAGCACAAGAAGGATGAAGATGCAAAGACATGGTTGTTGGGCATGAGGAAGTATTTTCAATTGCATAATTATTCATCTCATGCAGAAGGAAGAATTTACATCTATCAACTCAAGGGAAAGGCATCCATGTGGTGGGATCATCTTGTGCAGGTGCATCACATTAAGGAGAAAAGTGTTACTTGGAGGGAATTCAAGAAGTATTTTGAGAAGAAATACTTGACTAAGAGATATTGTTACAAGAAAATGAAAGATTTATTTGAACTCAAGCGTGGGACTATGACCATATATGAATATAAAATAAGGTTTTTAGAACTGTTGAAGTGTGTTTCTTTCATCAAGGATGAGACAGTTAAGATTCAAAAGTATTTGAGTGGATTGCCATCATTTATTAGTGAAAAATTATAGTATGATGATCCCAAGACATTGGAGGAGACCATAAGGAGATATAAATGCCTATATGATCAACAAAAAGCAAAGCCAACTTTCCAAAAAGCTTTGGAAGACAAAAATAAATTCAATATGGATCAGAGGAAGAAGGGATCTAAGCCACCATTATTCAGAAATAATCCTCATGGACAGCCAACTTCTAGAGAACCCAGAATGATTGAGATAGGGGGTCAAAGGCCAAGGTAGCCACCTATTCAATTTTGTGGTTGTAAAGGATATCATATGTTCATATATTTTCCTCACAGAGGTGAAAAATTCAGGACTGTTCACAATGTACAGCAAGCTGAAATAGTGGAGGACATGGGAAGAAATGTATGAAGGATATATGCATCCCTGGACAACAAGTAAGCAAAGTATCAGTCACATATGATTGAAGTGGATGGTATGATCAACAACCAAACCATTGTTATTTTAATTGATTCAGGAGCTATTCATAGTTATATAGATCCTAATATGGTGTAAAGTTTGCATTTGCCAAGAATCAAGCATGGAAAATCTTGGTTGTTGTAGCTGCCTACCAGAGCCAAAAGAAGAGTTTATGAGATGGTTAAGTCATGTCTTATGGACATGAATGGACTGAACACCATGGAAGATTTGAACATCTTACCTTTAGGTTCTTATGAATGTCTAATTAGGATGGATTGGTTGGAACTACACCATGCTATCCTAAACTTTCATAACAAGGCATTTACTTGCTTGGATGAGGAAGGGAACCTAAGGAAAGTGCAGGGAATTCCCAAGGTAGTAACCATCAGAGAAATTTTGGCATTGCAGCTGAAGAAATGTTACATAAAAGGGTGTCAAATATTTGCAAATCATATGGAGGAGACACCTAAAGATAAGGTACAAAATTTGGAAGATCATGCAGTCCTGGAAGATTTTGAAGATGTGTTAAAGGAGGTACCAGGACTACTCCCAAAGAGAGATATTGATTTCTCTATAAATTTAATGCCTGGAGCAGCTCCAGTGTCAAAGAATCCTTACAAAATGAGTACACTAAGAGCTGAAGGAGTTGCAAATGCAGCTTGAAGAACTTCATTAAGAAGGGGTATATAAGCCCAAGTGTGTCACCTTGGGGTGCCCCGGTCTTCTTCATGAAGAAGAAATATGGAACATTAAGATTGTGCATTGATTTCAGACAGTTGAATAAAGTGACTGTAAAGAACAAGTATCCCCTGCCAAAGATTGATGATCTCTTTGATAAATTGAAGGATGTAAAGATATTTTCAAAGATAGATCTCAGGTCAGGATACCATCAGATAAAGATTAAGGAGGAAGATATCAGAAAGACCGCCTTCAGGACAAGGTATGGTCATTATGATTTCACAGTGGTGTCATTTGGGTTATCAAATGCACCAGTTGTTTTCATGTGCTTAATGAATGGTGATTTCCAAGAATATTTAGACAAGTTTGTCATTGTCGTTTTGGATGACATCCTTGTATATTCCAAGTTAGAAGAAGATCATGAGCATCATTTGAGGATGGTGTTGCAAGTATTAAGGGAGCATCAGTTGTATGCCAAATTGAGAAAGTGCTCATTTTATCAGAAGAAAATTCATTATTTGGGACATATCATTTCAAAGGATGGGATAGCAGTGGATCCTGAGAAGATAGGATCCATTAGAGAATGGTCAGCACCAAAGAATGTGACATAGGTAATATCATTCATGGGCCTTGCAGGCTACTATAGGAGATTTATTGAAGGATTCTCAAAAATTGCACACCCAATCACTTCCTTACAAAAGAAGGGTGGGAAGTTTCAGTGGACATTGGATTGTGAAAAGAGTTTCCAACACTTGAAATAATTTTTAACAAGTGCTCCAATACTAAGGATTGTAGACCCAAATGAATACTTCAGTGTATTCATAGATGCATGTAAAGAAGGACTTGGTGGAGTCCTCAGTCAAAATGGGTTTGGTATATGTTATGAATCAAGGAAGTTGAAGGAACATGAAAGACACTATGCCACTCATGATTTGGAGTTGGCAGTCATAGTGCATGCCTTAAGGAAATAGAGACACTACCTCATGGGGAAAAGGTTTAAGATGAGGACAGACCATAATGGTCTGAAATATTTATTTGATCAACCAACTCTAAATGCTAGGAAAAGCAGATGGTTAGAATTTCTAAGTGAATATGAATTTGATATAAATCATATCAAGGGGAAAGAGAACAAAGTGGTTGATGTACTCATCAAAAGAGTGCATGAATTGCATGCTACATCCATTAGCATGTACAAATCAGATTTGAAACACATAATTTTGGAGGCTGCAAATTTAGATTTGCAATACAGGGAATTACTGGAAAAATTACAGCAAGGTAATTTGTAGTAGAAAATTGAAGAATACAAGCTAGATAATGATGAAATTCTCATGTGCAGGGGAAGAATTTATGTACCAAATTCTCAGGAATTGAAAAATATAATATTAGGAGAAATTCACAATGTACCTTATGTTGGGCACCTAGGTTATCAGAAAACTATTGCAACTGTCAAAAGCCAATATTATTGGCCAGGCATGAAGAAAGAAGTTGTTGATTTTATTGCCAAATGTTTGGAATGTCAAAAGGTAAAGGTTGAGCATAGACACCCAGTTGGGTTTCTACATTAATTACCCATTCCTGAGAGTAAATGGGAATTTGTAACCATGGATTTCATCACCAAATTGCCCAGAACAAACAAGAAACGTGATTCTATCATGGTTGTGGTGGATAAGCTTACTAAAGCTACCCATATTATTCCAGTAAATCTCACTCACAAGGCAGCCAACATTGTTGATGTTTATATGAGATAAATTGCTCGATTACATGTCATACCCAAGAAAATTATGTCTGACAGAGATCCAAAATTTACCTCAAAATTTTGGAAGGGATTATTTAATGGATTTGGAACAAATTTGAATTTTAGTACACCTTATCATCCAGAATCATATGGACAAATAGAGAGGGTGAATCAAGTGACTGAGGATATGTTGAGGATGTATGTGATGGATAAACCATCAAAATGGGAAGACTACCTACACTTGGTAGAGTTTTCTTACAACAATGGGTACCAAGCATCACTGAAGATGAGCCCATTTGAGGCACTTTATGGCAGAAAGTGCAACACACTAGTCAACTGGGATAACCCAGCAGATAGAGCAGTGATTGGACCATATTTACTCAGGGAAATGGAGGAGAAAATGATCAAAATAAAACAAAATTTAAAGGTTTCTCAAGACATGTAGAAAATCTATGTTGATAAGGGCAAAACTCATAGGGAATTTAAAGTTGGGGACCATGTATTCTTGAAAGTGAAGGCCAACAGAAGTTCCCTGAAGTTGGGAAATTGTTCAAAGTTGGTAGCTCGCTATTGTGGGCTATTTGAAATCCTAGAGAGGATTGGTCTAGTAGCTTATATGATTGCATTGTCTGCATCTATGTCTATTCATAATGTATTCCATGTATCATTTCTCAAAAAATATATACCTGATGTTAATCATGTTATTGATTGGAATGTGATTCGGGTGGACCAATAAGGTGCTTTCAAAGTGCATACGGTACGCATTATGGACCAAAAAATAAAACAGTTATGGAATCGATCCATAGGGATTGTAAAGGTCCAATGGACCTGGTACGGTCCTGAGGACGTTACTGTTGGATTACTGAGACGGGGGGTGAATCAGTAATAGAGAAATTTAATCATTTTTAACCATATAATCCAAGTGTTATATCAAAGTATCATTATCATCTAATAACTACAGAGTAAATAAGAAATGAACAAATGAACAATCATACACATACACAGTACACGAGTGTTTTACGTGGAAACCCAAATCGGGAGAAAACCATGGAATTTTTTTTCTTATATGTCTTGAAGAATTACATTCATTGGAAGCACCAACTTCCTTTGTTTTCCAGATGCAGTTGGAAGGAGGCTCCAACCCCTTAGTTTCTCAAGCTACAACCTGAGGGAAGCTCCAACTCCCCAATACTCTGGCTACAACCAGAAGGAAACTACAACCCCCTATGTTCTCTGTCTACAACCACCTATCCTTGCCCCGTCCTTCCACCCTGAAGTAGAAGTAGAATGATGGAACCACTATCACACTATCACTGTGAGATATACCACTGTAAACCTGTACCAATAAATCTGAACCATGCATCAACCTATACCTCAACCTGTAATCAACCTATACCATAAAAAAGTGCATCAACCATGCACCAACCTGTACCTCAACCTGTAATAAACCTGTACCATAAACAAGTGCATAAACCATGCACCAACCTGTACCAAACAACCTGTAATCAAACTGTACCATAAACAAGTGAATCCAACCATGTACCAAGTATGTGCCAATCATGTGTCAACTACTCATCAATATGTACCAACATCATCAACTATACACCTCATGTATATGCCAACTCATCAACTACTTGTCTTAACCATGTACTCAACATGTACCTCAACCAAAATCCCTCATCAATTTCATCATCCAAATCTGATTTGTAGATTTGTAATAGACCTGTTGTATATGATCACAATCCTGCAAGCCTTCCTTAACTTTAACAACAAGAGACTAGCATTTTCATCAAACTTTTTTTTAGTCTCACATGCCTAGTTTTGGATTAGTCAACAATCCTAACTTGAAGTAATCATAACTTTGTACCTGTAATGTATAAAGATATGAAACTGATACACAATGTTGTTCAGTGTGTTTTATACAATTCTTCCAAGTTTCACGACTTGGAACCGCTCAAAAAATGAGTTATAGAAAAAATGGCATACCTTGCAAAATTTTGGCTTATTCTAGAGAGAGACATTGTAGAGAATTCCTCGCATGGAATATTTGTTCAAATGATATGAAAATGTTACAAGAAATACTAAATAATGGAACCTAACCAACACATTTGGTCTCACTGAATTTGGATTTGTTATGAAGAAGTTATGATGTTTTTACCCGAAACACATGTTTTTGACTAGTTTCAGGACTAGCCACAAACCCTATTTTACACAGAGTGTAACTCCAAAAATACAATGACCCACAAGATGATTTTTTTACCACATATACTTGGATATGCTTTCTCAATGTAATAGAAATTTCATGATCTGAATCATTATAGAAAAAAATTTATAGTGCAAATGGTGAGATGACTTGTAAATAACATACCTTAGAAAGCAGCATCAAAAGAATCTATCCTTCCTTGCATTTCGGCCTTTTTTTCTTCACCTTCACTCAGAATTTTGGCTTATAAATCCTTGGTTACCTCAAACACTTGTAGATATTCAATATTCTCAAGTTTGATTAAAATTAGAGAGTCTTTCCTCTTATTTATACTCTCCAAGTAGCTTCCTTAAAAACATCTTCTAGGTCACTTGGCCCCACTTTCCCTATTTTAGGGTTAACCCACTTCTAATTTCTCCATTAAATTTATTATTGAAATAATTTATTTTGTATTCACTTTGAATTATAATACACTCATTACTTCACTTTATTATTTACCTTTTAAAATTTCTTAAACCACTTTAACTACTTTAACCTTTTGGGGCTTCTAGATGACATATGAGGGTCCTCCAACTTCGTAAGGCCATAACTCTCAAACCGTGAGAATTTATGTGACGTTCCACATACCACCAGAAATAGAACGACATGTACTATCCATATAGAATATTATTATCTGAAAATATATCATAACTCTTACTGTTATCCATCAAACAAACTTGGGTCCATTACCCAAACCTGGGGTCTCCAACTTCTCATGGCCATAACTCTCTAACCGTGAGGAGTTATGTGACGTTCCACATACAGTCAGAAATGGAATGACAAGAACTATCCATATAGGATAGTTTACCTAAAAAATTAATTGTCCTTCATCTCATTATTCCACAACTAAGCATGGGTTCTCTTACTCCGCAAAGTGTCTTCCCATGAGGGATTTCACCATAAGGGGACCACTTTGGAGTTCATCCATATTTACATATTATCAACCATGACAAGAAAATAATGAGTCATATTTAAATCAAACAATCTTGGGTCCATTACCCAAACCTTTGTGTTGCGGGGATTTCTTCAAGGGTTGACATAAATGACAACCAACCTTAATCAACAATTGGGAGCATGAGGATGCAATGCGGGCAGAATACCTGCATATTTTTGAGGATTTTTTAAAATTTTGTTGTATATGTGTACATAATGCACTAAGGATAGTGCATGAATAAGGGGAGGGGATTGAAATATCTCTAGGTTGAACCCAATTGTAAATGTAAATACAGATGTATGCAAGTTGGTGAGTTGTTTGACATCATTTTTGTATGCACCATTCATGGCATAATGCACGCATGTACTGCGCAGTAAAATGATGAAGTGTGCACATTCTAGGATACCCCGTGCAGAAAATTAAGTGTGCATGATTTTGAGGCCAGGGAGCCTTTGTGTATATGTTTTTTTTTGTAGGCTTGTGAGCCAGTTATTATAAGATATGAGGCTTATGTTTGTATTAGGCTAGAGAGCCTAGATGCTAAAGTCCAGTGCACCTATTGTTGGCATGTTTTTAGACAGAGGTAGAGTATGTGTGTTTTTCATTGATGGCAAAGATCAACACAATTAGTAGTGTAGTGATAATGGCAAGATCAGTAGTGTAATCTCAGAAGGAGGAAAATAGTCAAAGCATGACAAAGGTTTCGTTTCAGAGTTTTGTAGATTGGGAAATCCAAAGGAAAGAGGTTTGAACTCGCGATATGCGAAATCGCGATAACAATCTTGATCATTGGAGTCATAGGACACGTGGAAAGCGATTGGAATTTTGCTGACTTACACATTGGAGGATTCAACGGAGCATGGTGTGGGAACTCATGATATGCGATATCACGAAAAGATTTGGATCGTCGAATCATCGAGATCGTGGACCATTGATGAGGCATGATGAAGGCCCATGAAGTTGTGAAATCGCGATAAGATCTTGACCATTGATCCAAGAGGGACATATGGCGAAAGATCATTGTTTCGCTGACTGGAAAGTCAAAGGAGCGAAGTGCTCATTTGATTGGCGAGTGGTCATATCTCGTGGTCACATTGTCGAGAGATGGAGAGAAGAGCTAGAGAATCCAAGCTCTATTTTGGAGTTCGTGACATGGAGAGTCGAGAGGACTCGTCACAGAATACCTAAGACATGAAAGTGTCAAATGCATTTTTGAATAAGGTTGTGGTCACAGCTAGTGGTTACATCTGCGGAATATGGAGGAAGAAGCTAGTGGTGTTAAGCTCCATATCGGAGTCTCGGAGATCGCGACTTGGAGTATCGGGACCTTTCATCACAGGAATCACGATATGCAAGATCGCAATGAGATCTGGGTCCTCAGATCATTGGAGATCTCAACCATTGATCAGGATTGATAAAGTTCATAAGTTCATGAAATACGAAGCACCTTTTGACACAACCTGTGGTCACCACCGGTAGTCACGTGAGGGGAAGAAGCTAGCGGTGCTAAGCTCCATCTCAGAGTTTCGGCGATCGTGACTTGGAGTGTCGAGACCCTTCATCAAAGGAATGTCGAGATGCGAAATCACAAAATTCAAATTATGTTTAGCGCTCAGTCACAGCTAGTGGGCATATGAGATAAACGTGAAATCCTGCGGATTTAATCCGACGGTACTAGTTAATTGGAAACTTGATCGAAGGGTTATTGTTTCACCTCACAGGTAATCGATCAGTTATGATTCAGTTAGCAGAACTGAATCATGATTCTTGGGCGGTTGGTGATTCATTTGTTGATGCGTTTTCTTGGAGACTCAAGGTGTAACTGAATAGAGGTATAGGATAAAATGGAGATGCAATGACTGTAGAGGGTTGGTCGTTCTGAATGAAAAATGAGTTGAACTGTAAGAAAGGGAAAATCACAGTATGCGTAATGTGAGACCGAAAATATACACAGTGTGAGATAAAACTCAGAGATGAGTAACAGATGAGGAATAGACAGAAGAAAGAACAGAATTGCAAAACAGCTTGAATCAGAGCAGAATTGCAGAACAGCTTGAAGCAGAGAAGAATTGTAGAATAGACAGAGGAAGAGAAGAATTACAGAATAGACAAAGGAAGAGAAGAATTGCAGAACAGTTAGAAGCAGACCAAATTTACAGAACAGAGAAGAAGTGGTAAGAATCGATTTATCTGTGTTGTTGGTTAATCAATCATTTATTTATAATAAGGGAGGTAGGGTGGTGTTGGGGAGGATTGTGGTCCTCTGATATTCAAGTTGGTGCTTGAATATTGGGATTTGTATCTTCCATCTAGTTGTAGCTAGAAAACAGGGTGGTAGGGTGGTGCTCGGGAAAACATAGAGTTTTCTATATACAAGTTGGTGCTTGTATAAATCCAGTTGGTGCTGGAATATTTAGGGAGTTGGTGCTTCCTTCTAGTTGGTGCTAGAGAAACTAGAGAGTTGGTGCTCTCAAACAAGTTGGTGCTTGTATAAGTGGAAGTAGGTGCTTCCATCCAATCGGTGCTGGAAAACTCAGGGAGTTGGTGCTTCCTTCTAGTCAGTGCTAGAGAAACCAGAGAGTTGGTGCTCTCAACAAGTTGAAGCTTTTAAAACAAAGGTAGTAGCCTTACTTTGAGTTGGTGTTCAAACATATATGATGTACAGAACTTAAAATACTGCCTATCATTTCGAAGAAGAAGAGGTTTTCTCCCTTTATGGGTTTCCTCATGAAAATATGTCTATGTGTATATCTTATGTGTGACTGATGCTCATTATTTATGTTCTCCATATGTTGTATAATATTGATGATCACTTGAAGAAATATTAAGAATGGTTTAATAGACTTAAAATTGTTTAAGCACAATAACAATTGATTCACCCCCCCC
>SNQJ01S0006163.1:154175-165776 GCA_010110895.2 Picea sitchensis | reverse complement strand
TGTCTATTTATGGTGTATATATATATATATATATATATATGTGTGTGTGTGTGTGTGTGTGTGTGTGTGTGTGTAGGATTCTGTGTGTATATGTTTTAATTGCATGTAGTTCAAAAAATTTATGTGGCATAGCTCAGTTGGATGATGGGTATGTTACGGTATGTTGAGCAGAGAATGAAATCCTTTTCTTGTGTAGCATGCCTCGGCATGGGTGGTCAGGGATGTTACAAGCTCCAATTCCAAATGAAGGAAAAGAAGCGTAATGGGAAGTCCAAGAAAGACACCAGAAAGTGGTGTGAGTTCCACAACATCCCTTGGCATAACACTAATGAATGTCGCTCAATAAAGTCATTGGTGGCCAAGCTCAAAGATAAATATCCAAACCCCGATTTGGACCCTGATTCAAAAAATGATAAAAAGGAGTCAAATAATTGATGCAGAACCCACTGCTACTGTCGCAACTACAACAATCCAACCAGAAGATGATCCTGAGGAGGGGGAGTGACTCTTCCATTCATAGATGTGGGTGAAGGGTGGACCACTTCATTTTATTATTGATAGTGGAAGCCAAAATAACATCATATCAGCAGAGGTTTTCAAGCAATTGGATTTTCCAACAACACCACACTTGTAGCCATACAACATCGGGTGGCTTATCCAGGTTCAAGATCTTCATGTCAGCCAACAATGTTGCATGTTCTATGGCATCGATCCCTTCAAGGATGAGGTATTATGTGATGTTTCCCCACTAGAAGTTTGTGATGTTATATTAGGAAAACCATATATTTGGAGGCGTCATGCTATTTATGAGTCTCAACCCCGTAGCGTCATTGTTACTCTGGGGATTCAACTATATAGAATACCAGAGGTAGTTTCAACTATTGTCCCACCAAAACAATGCCACAAAGTAATCTCTCATAATGAAAAGTTTAGCCTCTTCACAATATGATCATAAGGTGAACAGAAGGAGACAACAACCACTACAGCCTCATCCCAAGACCTTTTTATCTAACAGAAGCAGATCAACAAGATTTTAGAAGAGTACCAATATGTTCTTGTTGCACCTATAGGGGTGCCTCCACACTGCCCAGTCAAGCAAGGTTATAATAGAACCCTTCATACTCTTCATGTTTCATCTTCACCGGCAGAGTCCTCCCACACTCAGGTAGATCATGCAACTATATTGGTTGAACAGATTCAACCCCTCCAGCAACAGGTTCATGATAGCCTTCAACAAGTTAAGCAGGACAACTTCTTCAGCAAGGAAAGCAGCGCACTAAGCTTCATATTTAGCAGAATTATCCTCGTCTCCTAAGGGAACTTGACACAATGGGGACCATTTTTTCCTAAGGGGGGAGGAATGATCCATAAGGATCTCAGTGGCCATCCACCTTTTCCATTGAATCACCATTTTGAGCCTATGGTTTTGATAAACCATGACATTCACCCTTTTGATGGGGAATGGAATGTAATGTCATATTCACTTGTTAATTACAGACATCATGTAATGGTCTTATGTACATGACTACAACATAGATTTAATGTATCGTATCCCATTAGAACTTCGAAGTTAAGTGCGTTCGGGCTAGAGTAGTACTGGGATGGGTGACCGCCCGGGAACTCCTAGTATTTTATATGCCTATGGCATTTTATAAACTTAGTCCAATTTTTCCCACATGCATCATGGGAATTGTTCTCCTCTCAAACTCTCATATATAATTGAGGTGAAGGAGGCCCTTTAAGCATGCAATGGAGTGTGATGTAAATCTTCTTGTGAATGAAGCATAGCCAACATCTCTTTCTTTTTAGAGATAAGCTACCCCATTTTTCTAGTTTGTGTTCTACAATGTTTTTCTATATTATTCAGTAATAGAAGTTGGGTTTCACTGTATTTTTTTATTCTCTAAGATATTTTTGTGTATTTCATTGTTATATCTCGGTTATATTTCTTCCTTCGTTTCATTCTCAAAATAATCTGGATCAATGATGGAATTTCTGGAAGCCACTATGCAGAGAAAGAAATGGCTCAGAAAATTTTACGCGTAGAACTTTGGTGGCCCACCCTTCATAAGGATGCTAAGGAGTTCTATCAGACCTGTGATTTTTGTCAGTGAGTTGGGAATCCATCCAAAAGAGACAAGATTCCTTTAATACCACAAGTTACATTGCAGGATTTTGATAAATGGGTAGTTGATTACATTGGATCGATCAACCCACTAGAAAAAAGGTGAGGAGCAAGATATATAATCACTACAACAGATTACTTGACCCGATGGGTTGAAGTAGAACTTGTCAGAGATTGCAGTTGGGAGACTACTACGCGATTTATATTAGATAATGTTGTCACAAGTTTTGGATGTCCAATAATCCTTATGAGTGATCAGGGGACCCATTTTTTGAATAAAACGATAATAATTTTATATTTATCACCAGAATAGCACATTGTATCATCCCCAAATGAACAACATCACCAGATTAAGTTTTCACAGTAGGATAGGAATAAGACAACATATGCGAAGGAATGGGGATGTTATTAGTATACAGTCATGCCTTTTGGATTGGAAAATTCACCATCAGTATTTTCTTGAGTTGTTGTCACGGATTTTAAATCATTTATTCATAAATTCCTAGAAGTATACTTGGATGATTGGATAGTGTTCAGTTTGTTGAAGGACCATATTGAAATTCTATGCTTGATGTCAGACAAATGTAGATAGTTCTATATTTCCTTGAACTTGAATAAGTGTGTTTTTTTCACACCATTTGGTATCTTGTTGGGCCATGTAGAATGTAAACAAGGACTTTTGGTTGATCATGTGAAGATTGTTGTTATTATTTATTTTCCACCACCTACCTCAGTGTGACAGCTGCAAGCAACATTGGGTCATACAGGGTACTACATAAATTTATTAGGGGATAGGCACAGATCACAGCCCCGTTGGAAAATTTGTTGAAGAAGGAGGTCAAGTTTCAATGGAACGAGCACTGTCAGCAAAGTTTGCATACTTTGAAGCAGAAACTGGTTATTGCGCCAATTTTAGTATTTCCAGATTGGAAGAAGGAATTCCATGTCCATGTAAATGCATCATCTATAGCTTTAGGTGAAGTTCTATCTTAGTCAGGGGAAGGAGGTTTGCATCATCCCACTGCATTTTCCTGCAGAAAGTTGTCAACCAATGAACATAATTATATTACTACAGAGCGTGAAGGACTGGAAATGGTGTATGCACTACAGAAGTTTAGGAATTAGCTGATGGGATCACATTTTAAGATGTACATGGATAATTTTGCGTTGAGATACTTAGTCAATAAGCTAGTTTTGGGGGGGAAGATATGCAAATGGTTGTTGTTATTTTAGGAGCATGATTCTGAAGTGATTGTGAAACTAGGAAAATTAAATACACAACCTGATCATTTTCCGTGCATATTAATAGGGGAAGATGTAATAAATGTGGATGACAGTCTATCATATGCGCACTTGTTTGCAGTATAGATGGTCGATGTGTACTTTGTTGATATTGTCCAGTTCTTGAGCACAAGAGTATCCCCGCCTGACTTTACAACTATGTAGAAGAAGCAGTTAGTAGTAAAGGCAGCAGATTATCAGCTTGTAGCAAGGAATTTGTATAAGTTAGGCACAAACGATATTCTTCGGTGATGTGTATTGGAGCACAAGAGGCTTATGATACTATCAGAACATGATGGAATTATGGGAGGCCACTATGCAGGGAAAGCAATGGCTCAGAAAATTTTACGCGTAGAAATTTGGTGGCCCACCCTTTATAAGGATGCTAAGGAGTTCTATCAGACCTATGATTTTTGTTAGAGAGTTGGGAAGCCATCTAGAAGAGATGATATTCCTTGAATACCAAAAGTTACATTGTAGGATTTTGATAAATGGGCATTTGATTTCACTGGATCGATCAACCCACTAGAAAAAAGGTCAGGAGCTAGATATATAATCACTGCAACAGATTACTTGACTCGATGGGTTGAAGAAGAACCTGTTAGAGATTCTAGTTGTGAGACTACTATGTGATTTCTATTGGATAATGTTGTCATAAGGTTTGGATTTCCAAGAATCCTTAAGAGTGATCAGGGGACCCATTTTTTGAATAAAACGATAATAATTTTATATTTACCACCAGAATAGCACACCATATCATCCCCAGGGAAACAGAACAGTGGAAGCGTTTAACAAGATCCTAGAACATGCGCTGACAAAGATATGTAATGTAAATCAATATGAATGGGACCTAAGGATTCCTGCGGTACTATGGGAATATCAGTATACATGTAAGAAGTTGACAATACAAACACCATTCTTATTAGTATATAACCAGGAAGCAGTTATGCCCATGGAGTTCATTGTGTTGAGTTTGCACATTGCCGCATTGACAGAGCTTACGGATTCTGGTGCGGTAGAGAAAATATGTCAAAGTTAATAGAACTAGAGGAAGACTGCTTCATCACAATATTTCATCAGCAAGTTCAAAAACCATGCAAAAATAATGGCATGAAAAAAATATTAAACAAAAGAAGTTTTGGATGGGAGACCTAGTTTTTCTCTATATCAATAAATTTTTGCAGCACCCTGGAAAGTTCCAAATGCACTGGTTGGGTCTGTATGTGATAAGATTTGTGACAGAGGCAAGTGTTTTTCAATTGGAGAAATTGAATGGGGAAATCATGGAAGGGATAGTCAATGGTAGTCAGTTGAAACTATATAGGGATAGTTGTTCTTATGCGAACTAGCATGTATGCACAATACATGTACTATAGTATCTATACCATATGAAAAAAGAAAAGAGAGAGAAAAATAAAAAGAGATTTGAAGAGACAGGATGCCTAAATTTATTAATCAAGCATTGGTCAAAGATTCAAATTAGCAGGAAAAAAAAATGAACAAGAAAATGTCGCGGAAATGAAGAAAGAAAGAGGAATGCATGTAGGAAGGTGAATTGAATTACACGTAGAAAGGTGAATTAAATTGTGCATAAAAAGATATAGGATAAAGACCTGTGTGGATGACGGGAAAAGAATTAAAGAGAAAACACAATGAAAATATGGTGGAAATGCGTAATCATAAATGAAAAGCGGCGATGATATTTTGACAGGATGGAAAATATAGACCACGATCCACTAGAAAATCCAAAATTAATGCAGGATCCAGATGAGAATTGAATCTAAACGTAATCGGATGGGACTAAGAATTTTTGTGCGAAGAGGAAGGAAAGAGATGGAAACATCCTATAAAAATATATGAGGGGTGACGAGAAAGGGTTATTGTTGTTTGGATATTCGAAGAAATCAGAGAGTCAACTAAGTTGCAGAAATTCGAGTTACAGAAATCCATGGTGCCACCAAAGGCAGGAGAATCCACATCACAGACAAAGAAACCACGCACTAAGAAAACAGAGGCATCAAATCCAATCAAATTTCCCAAGGCATATGTGCCACCCAAAAATCCAACAAAAAAGCAAGTTAAACTACCCAAGGAGCCAAAGTATGATCTTGTTACACCGGTGATCCCACATGGGGTCACTGTTGAGGGAGATATGTTGGGCGTAGTAGGAAGTCTGCAGTTTTCATACCACAATTTGGAAGACATGAAGAAATTTTTGGAGTTAGCGCCATAAGAACTATATGGGCATAGGACTCCACCCAGACTCATTGGTACTCACATTTGAGCCACAAGAGTGGGAAACAAGACTGCAACAAGCAGACATATTGAACTTATTGGATATCCCACATTTTGGCAGAAGTGCAGAAATCAACATCTGCATCAAATTATTGTTGAGTTGCATCCATGGAGGTTTTCTCTAGTTGAATAAGCCAGTGTTGATCAACACACAACTTATATCATAGATTACAGGATTTTCGACAGTAGGGGAAGACCCACTACCCTTTTTCATGAATAAGGCACGGGAAAAAGCGTAAGAAGAAAGGATGATGGATAAATATGGAATGCACAGAGGAGCACGTGGATTAGACATTGCAAGAATCAACGATGATTCCATCATGTTTGTGAAGTAGGTGTTTTCTTGCAAGTTACTCAGGAAATTTCGCAGAGATCGGGTTCCAGCGGGAGTAATAGCAGCAGCAGAGAAGTGTGTAGCGGGAGTGCAGATATACTGGGCAACATTTTTGGTGAACCATTTTTTAATTGATTGCAAGGAAGCATGGGAGAAACGAATGGAGTTTCACTATGCATAGTTACTATTTTGTATTGCATTGATTGCTTGGAGGGAGCCGAAAGAAAACCTATTCTTGGAAGGTATGCAACAACCATTCTTGGCAGAGAGGTGTGTTTCTTTGTGGAATACCGCACACAAGAACAAGAAAATGGACAACAATATCACTTTATACATCTATAAGGAGACAATGTGGAAATGTATTGAGGACACACCGTGCATTCTACCTTGTACATTGGAAGCATACAGATAAATCATGTGATTTAAGGTAGGGCCACACCACATGTACATACAATCAAAGAGGGATCTGGATCAGCAATGGTTTTCAACTTACTACGGGTTGATAGAACAAGATGTCATCCAGATTGTAAACGATTGAGAAGCAGAGTGGAAAACCCTAGTGCCGGAAATAGCACAGAAGGAAACGCAACACCAAAATAAGGATCAAGAAGAAGAAAAGGAACACGGATAACAAGGGAATGGTGTAGGAGATACTCAAACAGCATAGGAATCGACTCCTTAGGATAGGTAAGAGTGAATATTGACAGAAAGAGATAAAGAGATAGGAGAACGGCAAGGGCATAATGTATGAGCACAGTGTGCATATTTTGTAATGGATGTTTTGAATAATATAATTTAAGAAGTTGGCCATTATGGACATAGCCCATCATGGGTGAACTGCGTTAAATCATGGTCTCTATGTGTTATGATGTGATTGTTTTGTTTATTATGCATATGATATATGTTATGTTGCTATGAATATGTTACATGTTATTATGTTTATGTGCACCTAATATAATATTGAATAAATACTTAGTTAGAATGGTTATAAGGATTGTCTCCCATCCCTTCAACATTGTGGAAACCTAGTTCCTACAGTCCCCATAGATACCTTGGGTGAGACTTCACCTACTTGTGGGTGATGTTGAAAGGGTCGGTATCTGAGGGTTTTGTTGGTGAATTCATGTTGAACCCTAGGTATTCCCACTGTGTGCCAGCACCTCCTTTTAGGCCAGTTGAATATCAAGCTTCAACACATCTACATTTTTGGGCACATACTACATCTAATGGGAAAGCATGAGGCATGTTTCCCTCCACACTTGCATGGGAGATGATTGCAAGTAAAATGATGCGTAACATTAAGAGCTACATACTACTCAATTTTATTGTGTATCCATAGTAGTTACTAATAGAAATGAACATTTTCATTTCCTTTTCAAAATTCCATTAACTTATCAAAGTACATGAAGCCAAAGATATAGGAAAGGATAATAACACTTCCATTTCCAAGCACAAATGATTTGGTTATACTATAAATACCCATTGTAGGATATAAGAACCTGCAAAACAAAGCTTGCATAATAATAAACTTTAAAAATATATTAAAGAATGTCAGACTATGGTTAACAATAAAACAATTGTGCACCATTCTTCAATTTTATCTTATATTCGTAGCAATTAGTAATGGTAATGAACGTTTTTGTTTCCTTTTTAAAATGACATTTACTTATCCAAAGTACATGAAGCCAAAACTCTTTGATCTCTCAAGGCTAATAACGTTTCCATATTCAACAAGACGGGTTGCAGAGCAGCAAGTCCCTTTCTTTAGGGAAGTGGTGTCATTGCTTATAGTTTCATTGACTGGTTATTAGTTTCATTGCACAACTGATTAGCGTAAGATAACGAATTGTTGCAGATTGAATGATTATCATCTCTATGTAAAAAAATCTACTAGGAAATAATTTCAAGTCAATGCTCAATGCAAGAGATAACAATGACTGACACAATCACAACACAAATTGTATCCAACCAATCTTCTCTGAATACCGATACAGTGGTTCCAAAGCAGCGAGCATTCTCTCCTTCTTCACAACAGCTTCAACGTTCAGAAACCAATCCACTTCAGCATAGTTCAAAAAATGGTGTTAAAACACAGAGGCATACAACAAGCATGCACACGATGGCAAACTTTGCGCGTACCGTGCATGAAAATCTCCATTAGGTCAATTTCATGAACAATTCTCAAACATAACCCTATGAAGAAACCATATCTCAAAAAATTATAATGGACACGATGTAAGGATGAGTGAGTGAACTTGTCTACTATCTAACTATCATTGATTCATAAGATAAGTATAAATAATAAATCCATTATATAGAAACTCATGTTACTTTGAAAAACACAACCTCCAAAATATGTTGCTCCCTAAACACTATGACTAAAATCCACAACTATGTTTTCAGAGCTTTCTATTTCTGCTTCTCCGCTCAGTCTGTCTTCCCGAGCTCATGGGAATCTCGTATTTCCTTTGCATTTACAAATGATGTATTTTGTACTAGAGACCGAGCGGATAATCAGCCTCTCCGAGAATGGATGTGAATAGTCACGAGATTGTTCTGCTTGAATAGACTAATTCTCCACTTCCTCACCCTGTACCTTCAGTCTCGGTTGGATAATGAACCCATCTACAAGTCATTATGGGGCTTTCTAGAGATGTTCCTTCTCATATTGCGGCTAAGCTTTATAGAGTACTCCACAATCTCACGGTTAGAAATGAGTCTATTATGCAATAATTATTGAAACATGGTCTTGACTGTAAAATCTGGAATAGGCCAACAAGCACTATGTCATATTTATATGGCTTCCCTGATAGCATACGTTACACCTAATGTCATTCCTGCAGAGATTGGAACCAGTCGCTCCTACATTCCAGCAAAAGAGCCTTGCTGCAATTGATTTGTATGCACGCACCCCAACCACATTAATAATATCAAAGTACTTACGCCACCGATATGATTAATTGATTACCACTCTTAGAAGTTAGAATAAACTATAAATAAATAATAATAAATAATGTTTATTTATTCATAACCATTGTCCAGGTGTTAGTGTCAAAGTGACATATGGAATCTCATGCAAAGAACCAAGTTATGGCATGGAAATGAATCCTTTAGTACCACTACTACAAAGCATTAAACCTTGGATGCTTCCTGGGCAGAGAGATATGCAGGCAATGAATCCTTCAGTCGCGCTACTACAAAGCATTAAACCTTGGATGCTTCGTGGCCAATGCAGGTGATTGTGCAGGCTCCATTCACAAGGATATTCAATAGAATCTGAAATTTAGATAGTCAGGTAGCCAATGCTTCAGTCACCAACCCCTCATGTGTCCTCGAAACAACTCATTAACTGCCATTTCCATGGAATGCAAGTACTCCTTGAAATCAAATTTAATGACATTTACTTGTTCACGTAGATTATCCAACTGGGAAATTGTACTTGAGCATCTAGATGATGATACCATAAATGTATATGCTGATAAATCCCTCTTTAAATGGCCTTGGAAGCCATTAGATGACTAGATGAAAATGATCACTTGAAATGGACGATAACAAAGACAAAGATGAATTTTCTAGATAACGTAGAGGAATGGTTTTCTTTTTCATCTATGAGGTGGTAGCATGAGAGTGTTGTTTATATTGGAATCAGCGGCCTTTATTCCCAAACATAGGCACATCGGTGAAGAATGAGTTCCATGAGTAGGCAATAATAGAAAATATGGTCTTAATCTTAAGTAATGAAACAGAGTAGAAGCATGCTCTAGATTTTTTCTTCTAATCTCCTCCTTACACTGGTCAACAAGGCTTAAGACGTTATGGTGCCAGGTTCCTCGGCTGAGTGGATAAAACTACTGCTATTGCAAGGTGAGATCAGGATCTGATTGAACGGAAAGTAATGATCTCAAGGGGTTCAAGTTGGAGGGAAAGTAACGTTGGTTTTGGAATTAGTGGCCTTTATTCCCAAATAGAGGCACGTCAGTGAAGAATGAGTTCTGTGAGTAGGAAATAATAGAAAAATTGGTTCTAATCTTCAGTAATGAAGCAGAGAAGAAGCACGGCCTATATTGTTTCTTCGAATATCCCCATTACACTGGTGAACAAAGCTTAAGACGTTATGGTGTCAGGTTCCTCGATCGAGTGTATAAAACTATTGCTATTGCAAGGCGATCGATATCAGGAGATGATTGAATGGAAAGTAATGATCTCCCAGGGTTCAAGCTGGAGGAAAAGTAATGTTGGTTTTGGAATTAGTGGCCTGTATTCCCAAACAAAGGCACGTCGATGAAGAATGAGTTCCGTGAGTAGGCAATAATAGAAAATCTGGTCCTAATCTTAAGTAATGAAACGGAGCAGAAGCACGGCCTAGATTTTTTCTTCGAATCTCCCCCTTACACTGGTGAACAAATCTTAAGACGTTATGGTGCCAGGTTCCTCGGTCGGGTGGATAAAACTACTGCTATTGCAAGGCGGGATCAAGAGCTAATTGAACGGAAAGTAATGATCTCCCGGGGTTCAAGATGGAGGGAAAGTAATGCTGGTATCCACCCACACCCACGGTTGAAGGTTGTATAATTAAACGAATAGAAGGCTCATTAACTGCCATTGCCTTGGAACGCAGGTACTCCTTGAAATCAAATTTAATGACCTCATTTAATTGTTCATGCAAATTAGCCAACTGGGAAATTGTACTTGAGCATCTAGATGATGATAGAAAAAATGTATATGCTGATAAATCCCTCTTTAAATGGTCTTCGAGGCCATTAGAAGACCAGATTCAAATGATCACTCGAAATAGATGATACATCTGTTATAAGATTGGTTGTTGTCATTGATGTCAACCCTAGTCATGGGTTTTAGACCGCAAGATTGATGATGATATTTGGACATGAAGGAAAATGCACATGCAGATACAAAACCCATGGATGGATAGTATACATCATGTTGTTTCTGGTGGTATGTGGCATGTCACGTGGATCCTCATGGTTGAGGAGAAATGAATTTTTGAAGATGACAAAGTGAATTGTACATGTAGGCCCTGAAGATAATTAACGAAAAGAATTACAAAATAAGAAAGTGTCAGGTCGGCCCTAATGTTAAAAGGAAGTGACATAAATAGTATAAATAAACATAATTATACATTCATTTGATACAAGTCGAATTTTAGATGGAATAAGAAGTAAAAGAAGGCCGGATTTCAAGGGAGGATGAAGTCTTTTGGTGATGTGTTCTAAGGTATGTTATTTTCAAGTCATCTTACCATTTTTTCTATAACTATTTTTCTAGAATGATTCAGATGGTGAAATATCTATGGTATTGAGAAGACATATCAAGTTGCCTCTATTAAAAAGTTCCTCTCTTGATTCACTATAATTATGGAGATACACTCTGTGGAACATAGGGTTTGTGACGAGTCCTGAAGCTAGTCAATAAACATGTGTTCCGGGTAAAACAATAATAAATTATTCATACATAATCCAAATAAAGTAGGACCACTTCCATTGGAAAGAGTACGGACTTTAGTTTCTTGTGTGTGAGTTTCATAATCGGATGTTAAATATTGAGCGCA
>SNQJ01S0006163.1:123633-146783 GCA_010110895.2 Picea sitchensis | reverse complement strand
TGGAGGATTGTATCTTCCTCTTGGAGGTTTATCCCTCCCTTTACATTTGGAAGTTGTAGCTACCTTTGGAAGTCATTACTTCCCTTAAACAAAAACTATTGATTATTTCTCATATATTGTGCATGGTGTATTGTGGTGTATTGTGGTGTATTGGTGTCACTCTTATACTATTGTTCATTGCTCATTGGATATAATTTAATGGTTTAAGTATAAGTTGAAAAAGGTTTTTAAATTGTACTTGATACTGATTCACCCCCCTCTCAGTATCAACAACATCCACAACTCGACTTCCTCAATAGAACAGATGACAACAAAGGAATAGCCTCATGCTAGATACTTATTTCTAGAGAAGGAACTGTAAGTCATTCAAATATTTCTCTATTTCCTATTAATTTAATTCCAGAAAACTCTGACTGTATAAGGAGAGAATGAATTTAAGAATAATTTAGTAACTAGCTTACCGGTGAAAATTGTCCTATGTTGATTCACGGATAACTATTGATTCATTCCCTTTCTGTTGAAGCTAACACACATGTGCGAGCAAGTATGGGAGAAATATGAAGAGATATAACCTGTGAACGGCAGAGAGAAAGTATGGGAGAAATCTGTAGAGAAATAACCTGTGAACGGTGGAGGCCTAGGTAACGAACAACGAATGACTTTACAGACATAAGGTGCTTTTCTAAAGGATGGAGAAGCAACACATTTTCATGGTGTTGTTGGTTTGCATGTTGTTTTAGTTGGTAGTGACAGATCAAGGCAGATCAAAGCAATACTAATTGAGGCAAGGGCTATAAAATATGTATTACAACCAACATTTAATGTGAAGAAGTAGTGCTAGCCTCATGGCTAGCATTACTTTGTTGGGGAAAAACACTACCTAAATGTGTGCATGAAAAGAAAAGATAGACCAAGATATTGTCCAAATTTGCCTCGGGAAGAGGCCAAATAAGAGGGTAATTTCAAAACTTACGATAAAGTGAATGAAATTTCTTATATCATATGAAACTTTGTTTTAAACTTTGGGTTAAAACAATGAGACGCCATTGGTTTTCATGCCAAATTAATAGGTAGACTAAAAATCGATTACTAATAGTCTCCAGCCCGAAGGGCAGGGACTAATAAGCATACACAAATGATTTGTTTATACTGCAGATACCTTTCTTGTGATTTTAAACTTTGGGTTAAAACAGTGAGAAGCCATTGGTTTTCGTGTCAAATTAATAGGTAGACTAAAAATCAATTACTAATAGTCTCCAGCCTGAAGGGCAGGGACTAATAAGCATACACAAATGATTTGTTTATACTACAAATACCTTTCTTGTGATTTTAAAACCTACAGAAGAAATATTGCATAGTAATAATAAGCTTTAAACATATATATTAAAGAATGCTAGATAAATTATATTTGAAAACTGGTTTTAAAAAATAATAAGAAATTCTTTATTCATATGTGTATCAATGAAAGAAAATAAAATACAAAGGATTAACAGCCTAGAACCCTTGACCTCCTTTGTGGACGAAGACATAAACAATGAATACGACATTGTGTCATAGTGCAGGATTCCAACCCAAAGTAGTCTGGCCAAGACCAATGAAAAAGACGTGAGAAACTGAACACGGCTCAGTTCAAACCATTGTTATATTTACACGGCTCGGTAGAAATACTATCATTGTTATATTTACACACACATACATGGACAGGTGGAGCACATTATATTATTGTCTAGAAGCATTAAAATATATCTAAAAGCATAGGGGAGGCATTCACATGGTGGAGGAAGCATCAGATTATGAGGACGAGGTGATCAGTACGAAGGATATATTCTACAATGATGAGGACTTTCTATATGCGATAGAAGTACAAGAAGGAAGAAGCCAGGGGGGTTCATGAGCCATGCGATGGGCCAAGGGGTGAAGATCAGTTCCAAGGATCCCATCTTTCTAGTTTTTCCATTTTTCGGGAAGGGGGAGGATGTCAGGGCCTTACATCGTCCATTTCATGCCACATGTAGGCAAAATCTCACTAGGAAGGGGGGAGGGGAACCCCCAAGACTTGTAAAACACATTTGCATGTTGAAATAGGTTTGACGACAAAGTCAGGTAAGGGTGATGCACAAAAGTATATGAGTGGGGACCTTTGTATTTTTAGTCTTCCAAGCCCAATTCCAGGTGTTAGAAAGTTATGAAGGAAAAGTAGAAAATGGTGGTAGGCACGGATGTAGAAGTTGGTGAAATCACGAACATGTTGGTCAAATGGCTATAGGCATGTTTTGTGGGGAAAACGTACATTCCTCTACTTTGGAGGATTGGTTGGATTCCAATTGGTCTAGTATTTTAGGGTATCACCCAATTTTCCATTCCCTAGCCCGTGGTTGTCTTATCTTCACATTTGGATCAAAGGAGGATTTAGAGGAAAATTTTCGTCGAGTGTGGAATTGGGGGTTGTTTGGGTTAGTCTTGAAGGAATGGATGGTCAATTTTGATATGGACAGAGATGTGCTTTCACCTTCAAAAGTGTGGGTGATTTTACTTAATTTGTCGCTAGTGTTATAGCACAAGGACATTTTAGTCTCCATTGGGAATAAAATAGGGAAATTCCTCAAAAGTGAGCCTAGGTGGGAGTCAAAAATGGACAGGAGGTGGGCTTGGCTTTAGATTGAAGTTGATTTAAGAGATGAGTTGTTGGATGAAATTGAACTAGTGTTTGGCGGGTTCTACTAGACACAAAGGATAAATTACTGGTGAGTACATTTTAGATGCTTTCATTGTCATGAAGTAGGTAACTTATTGGCTCAGTTCCATAGGCTCTCCTCCTAGTTTCCTCTATTCAAAAAATCATGGAAAAGAAAGGATGTTGCAGAGTCTATAGATGATGAGAAGGTGGCAGAAGGGAATAAGGAAATGTGGAATCCTCCCTCGGTCAACTAGGAAATCAAGACTGGTTTCTGCACCTCGGGGTATCCTCCAGCAACACTTTCTGGTAAGTCAAGTTGTCATGTTTCAAAAGCTCCATCACTTTCAAATGATGAATTGGTAGATAACATATAAGGGACCTGTAATTCTATGGTCTCTAAAGAGGACCATTTTTTTCCCCTCCAAGCAAACAGAAAGTGGGTCTGGCTCCCCCAGTCATTCCAGATTCAAAGCCATGTCACGAATCGAATCCCTCCCTTCCTCATGTAGATCAAGGATCAATATATAAGTATACCTATGAGTCTTTGTCCTCCTTGTCTCCCTAGGATTCATCTTCGCACAACTTATCCTCTAATTCTATGATAAAATCGGAATACTTGTTGCAGTCGAAAGTTAAGAAAGGTCTCTCAGAAGAATTCTTAGGGGGGCTTGCAATGGAGATGGGGATAGGATCCCAAGTTGGAAGAAAATATCATTTTTCATTAGCCCATATCTAGGCTATGAAGGAAATTAAAAATGGAAAATAAGATACTATTGTTAGAGCCCTTGGAGTAGGGAAATACCTGGTTAAATATTTGAAATGGTCATTCTCTATTTAAATGCTTGTGGGGTAGGGGGCACCCCGAAAATTCAGACCCTAAAACAAATCTTCATGGAGTGTAAACCTAATATAATCCTAATTCAAGAAATCATGTGTTTGGTGGAAAAGGAAATGGATTATTTCAAACCTTGGTTATGGGATTGGTCCTTTTTCTCAGTTGATTCGATAAGTTTCTCAAATGGATTACTTTATGCATGATGTCCAAATTTAAAGTCTTTATCCTCAATGATTACTCAATCTATAATTTTGGTGTACTTGGAGGAATCATCTTTGGAAACTTCCTTTAGAATTGTTAATATTTATGGGCCTTATGATGATCAGTGCCCATTCTAGATGTAAGTGATTTTGGAATCCTTCGAACTTCCAATGTTATTATTGAAAGGGATCTTAATTTTACTTTGTCATTAAGGGAAGTATTTGGTAGACATCATAAGAGATACTCGTTAGAGGAGTTTTTTGCACATTGGATTGCAACATCAACTAGTAGGCCTGGAGCCTCATAAGTTATCTCAAACTTGAAGGAGTAGGTGTAAAGGAGAAGATTTGGTAGCCAAAAGGATGGACAGGTTCCTCTTTTCTAAAAGTATGTTTGAAAACATCTGGATTATAAATCTTCGATGATAGTGGGAGGTATCTCGGACCACATGACCATCCTTATAAATATAGGAAAAAGAGGTTTCAAACCCCCTTCTCCCTTGAATTTCAATCAATATTGGATTAAGGAAGAATATTTCAAAGACTTATTTTATATTATTGGGTTCATCTGAAATAAAATTCATGCAAAATTTAAGCAAGCCTCCTTAATTTGGTCACGAGCTTTTAACTTGAAAAATCAATCCCTTCCTCAGGAGTTTGAAATAAGGCTTAAATATTTATTGATTGATAGGCCCATGGAATCTCTATCAAAACATGAAGAAACAAAATTAAGTGGAATGTTAAAAAAGAAACAAGAGATTCTGGCTTTAGAGGGGTCCAAATGGAGGCTTAAAAGTAGAGCGGTTTGGATTTAGGAGGGAGATAAAAACTCCAATTTTTTTCACAATTACACAAACCATCACAAGAATATGAAATTGATTGCAAAAATCGAAAATGCAAAGGGCCAAAAGGTCTCCTCCTTTGTAGACATTTCCAAGGTGGTGAAGGATTACTTCTCAGGTCTGTTTGAGGAACCCTCGATTTGTCTTATTATGGAAATTTTAAAGGTCATAGATATCATCCCTAGATCATTTAGATCAAAGAAATGAATATAGCATTGACCGGTGCAATAAATCTCCCAAAACATCTTGATTCCTCAACAACCCTCAACATCTGATCAGTTCAATATTTATAACATGTTTAGTAGTGCATTTACACTCCAAAAAGGATGATTTCTATGCAAAAATATTCACAACATTATGATGAATGATAGGATGGTAGTTTGTGAGGGAAACATAGGTCATTTTTTCATTTTCAGTCATAAAAGACTCCGTTGTGCAAAAAAAATATTATTAAAAATTCCTTACAAAAAATCAGCATGGTACTTATAAAATATATATTAGTGGAAATATATTGAGGAGATCAATGAAGGCAGAGATCTTGGAGGGGGGAATCTTGGCTACTCTCGAATATTTCCAAAAGAGAAAGAGTTTGGTCCCTGATGGGATTACAGTGGAATTTTACCTTGGGTTCTACGATCTATTAAAATGGGACTTACTTAAGGTGGTTCAAGAATCACAACAATTGGAAAAAATCATTGGCTCTTTTAATAAGACTTTTCTGGCCTTGATTCCAAATAAAAAGGATGTTGGGTATGTGTTATATTATTTGCATCAAAAGGATGTTGGGTATGTTATAATATTTGCATGTGTGTGGGGAGGGGCGTCAAATTCGACAACTGTCCATGATCCCAACTTCCTATGCCCTTTATGTCGTGTTCATTGGGTGGTTTCCTGGGGAGGTCCCAGGGGGGGCTAGGTTTGTCCCCCCCTGGTTATGCGCAGCATTCATCTCTGGGTGATATCCCGGAGCCGACAGGGTTCGAGGCAGCGCCCCGAAATTTTTTTTGGGGCGGTTTTTGCTATTTTAGTGGATTTTGATCTTTTTAGCAGTTTTCTAAATTAATCTCGAATTAAGGGATTAGGGTTTTGGTAGCTACGGAATACCTAAAATATTGTATATTGTATGGTGAATGGTGAAATTAATACAATGAAGATTTGAAAGGTGCGACACCAAGGAAGGCTGGTTTTTCTCCCAGTTGAGGGTTTCCAACGTAAATCTTCGTGTACTATGTGTATGAGCCATTGATTAATTTATGATTTGCTTAATAATTTGTATGCATTGCTTTACTTCAAATATTTAAAACTTACAAAGGAGACAACCTCTTTTAAGGATTTTAGACAAATCGCATGCCATAATATGAACTGTAATCTCATCTCTAATATTATAGCAAATTGACTTAAGCCCATCTTGAGTTATCTTATCTATGAGGAACAATTTGGTATTCTCTATAAGAGGAAAATCCATGATGTTGTGGCTCTGGATCAAGAATCCCTTCACTCCCTCAATTCCAAAAACTCCCATCGATTGTTCTAAATATTGACCTCTCGAAAGCCTATGACAAAGCCAACTGGGTTTTTCCTAGATTTGCTTTGATTTAGATGGGAATGAATTTAAACATTGTAAATTGGATAATGGGATATATTGGTTTGTAATCCTTTGTAGTTTTGATTAATGGTTATCCATATTTCTTTAGACCGACAAGGGGCCTGAGACAGGGATGCTCGTTGTCTCCTTTTATTTTTCTCATAATTGTGGATGTATTGAGAAAACTTATTAACAATGCTAAGAGGGAGGTCCTATTGAAAGAAGACTTTGTGGATGTAGCCCCAGGGTGGGGGTGAACCACGGTAACTGTGTGTATAGTGCTTTGTGCTTCACTCTAATGTGTTTATCTATTTCTTGGATAAGTGCTTGATGTGATTAAGTAGATCTAGTTATGCTCTGTGCTGATGATATATGAATGAACGTTAGAGCTGATATATAATATTATTAGTGCTTGATTTGTTGAATCTAACCTATATTTTTGTGGCTAAGTACCAAATCATCCTTAGTATAAGTATTCACTGCGATGCTCTATGCTTTCTGCGAAGTGTATTAATGAATGTATGTTAAGGAATAACCGATGTTAAGTGCGTTGTAAGCAAGATAATCACAGATCTGTGTCCTAGCTAAGGTTGCATACATCTGAGTCCTACAACCACCCCTACCTCTACCTTGGGTGAGACTTCATCTGCTTCGCAGGTGTTTCCAAAAGGGCCAGTAGTTAGGGCTTTGTTGGTGTGCTCTTGAGCGTCGAACCCTAGGTCTGCCCCTGTGCCAACAAATGGTTTCGTTGTCGGGACCTGAAACTGTGATTGTTGGGAACTGAAGAAGAAGAAGATTTGTGTAAACTAAGCTCTGTGCATAGATATGTTTCCCTAGTGCGCAGTGTTTTGTTTGACCTGTGAAGCTTTTTTCCAAGAAAGAAAGGTCAGATCTGAAGAAAGAGAGGTCAGATCTGAAGGAAAAAGGTCAGATCTAAAGAAAGAGAGGTCAGATATGAAGGAAAAAGGTCAGATCTGAAGAAAGAGAGGTCAGATCTGAAGGAAAGAGGTCAGATCTAAAGAAAAGAGGTCAGATCTGAAGAAAAGAAGTTAGATCTACGAAGAAAGAGGTCATATCTGCAAGAAAAAGGTAAGATCTGTAAGCTTTGTGCTTTGATAACGGTAAGAATAGTTAAAAGATTTTAGATTTGGAAGCTTTGTGCTCTGTAGAAGTAAGATAAGTGAATTTTTTTTGTTTCTAAAGCATGGATCTAGGTATGTTTGATAGATTATATCCTATAGATAAAAGAAACTTTGATATGAATAGATCTGATAAGTATAGTGATAGATATGTTATACCTATGCATCGAAAGAATGTTTGGACTAACAAGTGGATGCAGGATCCTAGAAAGAGTTTTTGCAGGCTAGTCACCATGATCCTGGTGCACAGTACAGAAGGAGTTGGGGAACATCTAAACGAAAAAGAGGATTAACCCTCTATTATAGTTGCAGAAGACCGGGACATCTTGCTAAGGAATTCCCTGGGAGAAGACCTAGTTGCCTTTGTTGTAAGGCTATGGACCATGAAGTATTGGATTGCCCTAGAATGATTACTAGGCTTGAGAAGTTGAATATGGAGCAAGCAAGCCCTGAAGGATATCAAGAGACCAAGATTATAGCAGAAACCCAGAAAGAATTAGAAAATATATTGTTACAGATGAAAGATACCTTGAATGACCACGAACATGTTAGGCTATCAGATATCTTCAAAGAAAAGGAGAAAATCGAAGCAAGAATAGGGGAATTTGACATTGACTGTACTCTTGATGAAGAAACACAAGTGAACATTATGCCAGAAAGAACTTGGGAAGCTATAGGAAATCCTACCATGATCCCTTCCCTAGGAGGAACAAGTTTCTTTAGAGGAAAGCTAGTAAACCTATATGGAAGGCTCGCCCGGATACCTATGACTGTCAATGGAACTTCGACAGAGGAAGAATTTGAGATCATTAAATTTGTTGAAGACAGTGCCCCATTTACCATGCTCATAGGAAAACCTTGGATTGATAGAGAACCAGCCAGACGAAAAGAAGAAGAAAAAGTTTTGGAACAGAAGAAGCAAGAGTTAAAAGACTTTATGACCAGAAGGATCGCGCACTTGATTGAAGAATAGAAGAGCAGATCGCAGATATTCAATATTAGCAACTCTGATGTCGAAGCTAAGAGAACACTTGAGGCTCCGTAGAAGATCAAGTTACCTATTTTTTATACAGAAGAATTATTATCAAGGAACCCTAGGAAATATTTTCAACAGCGCGAAGTAACTAAGACCACAGAAGATAAACATCAGAATGGTAAAGGAATTACTGAGATGAAGCTCATTGGGAAGAAGGCTAGGAAGTTAAGAAAGAAAAGGGCTAATACTGTAAGGTTACAAGAGGTCTAGAGGACACTTCGCAATAAGACGAATTGCAGAATTGGAGCTTCATTGCGATATCAAAACAACGCACAGCCCAACAACAAGTACACACGCTGCATAGTAAAGTAATGGAAGTCTCTCAAAGACTCCAACCACTCCAAGAGAAGGCATGCCAACTGTTCACCAAACTTGAAATCCAGGTAGATGAACTCAAACAGGGTGTCATCACTACAGAACAACACCTGGAAGGACCGCTCAATGACACAGTAATCCAGGAATTTACTAAACAAGAGGTTGTCTCACTGCAGCAGGTTGAAGCAGCTTGAGCCAAGCTCGAGGCGTTTGAAGTGGAATTGGTCAGATCTGAGTGACTCAGGATGAGTCACAGGTGAGTGTTGGCGACCTTTTGGCCCTTGACCAACTTTTGAAGAATACTTGGTCATATTTGACCACTTTTGGGACTGTGACAGCTTGCCAAGGAAGGAGCGCAACGTGAAGTGGAAAGTAAGGAAGCAAGACCTATTTTTGGGTCCATTTTAGGGTTTTGGGTTGATGTAACGGGAAAGGGATGTCGGCCCGTGGGTTTACCCACGTTCAGGCCCATTTTGTAACCTATAAATAGGCAATGTAAATAGGGGATAAGTAGTATGATAGTAATGTAGTACATCTATGTGATGTATAACTGAGAGCTTAGTGCTAATAATTGGATCTGTGTGATCAGATGTATCTTAGAGTGCTTTGTGCCTAAGGCAAGAAAGCTAAGTTCATTTTGGTGTAGTCTTGTGCTGAAGAGCAAGGAAGAAGGATCTAGTGGACTGCACAGATGTTTGGTCCTATGCGAAGTAAGGGTCATTGAAGCTCTGTGTTGTAACTGCTTGACCAAGATCATATAAAGAAGACTTTGTGGACGTATCCCCGGGGTGGGGGTGAACCACGGTAACTATGTGTATATTGCTTTGTGCTTCACTCTAATGTGTTTATCTCTTTCTTGGATAAGTGATTGATGTGATTAAGTAGATCTAATTATGCTCTGTGTTGATGATATATGAATGAACGTTAGATCTGATATATAAGATTCTTAGTGCTTGATCTGTTGAATCTAACCTATATTTTTGTGGCTAAGTACTGAATCGTCCTTATTATAAGTATTCACTGTGATGCTCTATGCTTTCTGCGAAGTGTATTAATGAATGTATGTTAAGGAATAACTGATGCTAAGTGCATTGTAAGAAAGATAATCATAGATATGTGTCCCAGCTAAGGTTGCATACACCTGAGTCCTGCAACCACCCCTGCCTCTACCTCAGGTGAGACTTCATCTGCTTCGCAGGTGTTTTTGAAAGGGATGGTAGTTAGGGATTTTTCGATGTGCTCTTGAGTGTTGAACCTAAGGTCTGCCCCTGTGCCAATAGGGTACACAACTAATCAAAAAATACAAGAGAAAAGATATCCATATTCAATCTAAATGGAGGAGCTTCCATATGGTGGGAGGACCTCAAGGAAGTCAAGGGATTGAAGGAAAGCAAGATGACTTAGAAACAATTTGAGAAGTATTTCAAGAAGGCCTACTTATTGGAGAAGAACTTTGATGGCAAGATCAAAGAATTTCATGCACACAAGTTGGGTCAACTTACCATGGATGCTTATGCCAAGAGATTCTTGGAATTGTTGAGGTATATTCCTTACAACAAGGAGATAGCAATGATACAACGCTTCCTCAGTGGGTTGCCAAAATATTATCGGGACATAATTGAATTTGATGATCCTAAGATCTTGGAGGATACCATTAGGAAGGCTAAGTCTTGTTATGTTCAATCCAAGCATATGTAGGAGCCGCTTAGGGATTGGAAGAGAAAAGATAAGACCAGATTCCAGAAGATGGGATTTAAAACATCCCCATACAATAATCTGAAGAAAGGTACTCAGTTCAGTCATCCAAGAAAGAGTGTACACCAATAGAAATTTTCGTCTCGGAGTGGAAATATGCCAACAGAGAAGGAAATAGAAAGAGTGGAGGAGCCAAAGAAAGGACCTATACAATATTGGGGTTGTAGAGAAACACATATGTTAATAGATTTCCCTCACAAGAAGCATGACGAAAAAATAGTTTATCATGTTTAGGAGGCTACTACGGTCAATGATGTGGCCAGGGGTGTGCCAAGAATATATGAAACTATGGAAAATCAACAGGCATGTCACCAAGTGTTTGTAGTGGAGCTAGAAGGTATAATTTCTAAGCAACCTATTTCTATTTTTTTTTACTCTGGTTTTAATCTTAGTTATGTCTCACCTCAATTTGTTGAAGCATGTGCCTTATAGAGAAAAAAACACACAAAGGAATGGTTGGTACAGTTGGACACAATGACTAAGAGGAAAGTGGCAGAGGTGATAAAGGCTTGTCCATTTGAAATGAGTGAATTGCATACTCAAGCAGCCTTGAATATCTTACCCCTAGGATCATATGGCATGTTATTAGGCATGGACTAGTTGGTGGTTCATAAGGTGAAATTGAACTACTATGATAATTCCATAGAGTGTGAAGATGTGGAAGGTAACATGAGGGTAATATCCCAAGGCTGAGCCCCGGTTGTAATTATGAAGTAACATGTTTTGTAGGTTGGTGAGCCAAGTAATTATAAGTTGGTAGGCTTATGTGTTTATTAGGCCAAAGAGCCTAGATGTTAAAGGCCAGGAACCTATTTTGTACATGTAAATATTCATATTATTAATATAACAACATCGTTGTGTGTAGACCGACCACGAAGAAAGAGTTATGGGGGACTAAACTCCACTAGGATGGGTAAGGGAAGGGATCTGAGAGGCTAAGAGAAAGGGCCTAAGCTTGAGGGATTAACCCAAGGGAATATTATAATGCATTTTCTGAAAATAATAAATTTGGGAAATAAACCCTGATATCCTAAGTTCTTTTGGGAAAATGGAATGAACTCCAAGTGGAGAGGAGTGTGCTTCATGAGAGCCATGTGTCAGCCTAGGCACATGCAAATATAAGTGGGAATTCTTACTGTTTTTGGATCCTTTGGCCATTTTTCACCAGCACACCCATCAAGCACACAGGAACCCTGGAACACCATTGTTGAAATTCCCCAACCACTTGAACCTCTACAACAAGACTGAATTGATACCCTTGTTGCACCAGTACCCTGTGGGTTTCCTGCATATTGTTCTGTCATTACCGTTCCCACATCCATTTTATGTTGTTTCCATCACCATGCTCGTGTGTTGAGGAGCAGGAGTGAAGAAGCGGGTTGTCAGGACCGTGTATAGAAGAGGCAGGTTGTCAGGTCTGTGAACGACTCTCCCCAGGTGAGAGAGTGTGGATAGAAGAAGCAGGTTGTCAAACCTGTGAGAAAATCTCTCCTGGTGAGAGAGTGTGTTGAGGAAGTGAGTTCTCCTAGAGGGAGTCTAGTAGCAGCTACAGAGCTCTGAGAATTTTTTTTGGCCTATTGTTGAAGCCCTGGAAAGGAAGGTAGAGAAGTTAATGGATTGTGTGGCAGTGAAGCAATATACTCCTGGGGTGGGACAGGCATGTGGGGAATGACAGTCTGTGAGCGGTGGGTGTAAGCGACTCCTTGGAGGAAATCCTTCATGTTGTATTGTCCAACTTCATGTTTTCCCTGCCTAGCCTAGGAATCCCTTGCCCAGTGGACTTTAGTCCCAGCTCGGGGGTGACCCACTACTAAGAGTGATGAGAAGCATGGTATAAGGATGGGAGGTTCATGGAAAGTCTACACACAATTGGTGTACTTCAATTAAGAGACAAGTATATTTTTTGTGCTTAATGGTTAAATGATGTATTTAAGTGCATGTATGTGATTCTTGTAATAATATCATGTGTTTCGTTGCATTTATGTTTCCATATTATCTCTTTCATTTCCTTTTAAGTTTATATGTGAATATTTCCACAAAAGAGCTCTATTTGAGGTGATGATACCCAGCATGTTGGTGGTTGTGTAAGTTACAAATTGGTATCAAAGTGTTATCTGGAGTAGTGTGCCCCCGACCTGGGTGGTCGGGGGATGTTACAAATTGGTATCAGAGAAAAATATGTTTACCCAATGACATTTCTAGGCCTATTGGTGACCGGGGATGTTACAAAATGGTATTAGAGCCATGGTTTCAACACTGAGCCTGGATGGGCCATGTTAGTGGAAGTTGAAGCAAAAGTTTCATAAATAAATTGTTGTCGAAACGGACAAAATATGAGTTAAGAGTGTCCCTGGGTTCCAAGAGAATACCTTGGTCGTGTTATGAATCTTAGGAGGTATAATGGTTTATGGAATGGAAATAGAGAAATAAGCCACAACAACCAGTGTGTTGGGTAGCAAGGTTTGAATTTGAGGCGTAAGATATGCGCAGGGGAAAGGCAAAATTTTTACAGCTGTCAGATATGGAAAAAGGTGCATTAGATTTAACCTCCAAGTCCTTCAGACTTCGTGACTTCGGAGAAGTCTATATGTTATAGAGAAAAATGGGTCGAAGCCCGAAGTTCTGAATTCTCGGAGTGGATCTACACCGTATATCTGGGGAGAAGTGCTTGACCGTTGGTTTTGGCCGAAGATAGATCAGAACCGTTAGATCAAGACAAGAGAAGAAGGTAAGACGTAGTGGTAAAAAATAGATCTCAACTGACAGATCTATGAGTGAATGATTGTGAGCCATAGATCTCACAACAGTGCAAAAATTTGGCATTCGGGAGTAATAAGGTGTGATAGAGTGAAAACTCCCAAACTCTAGAGTTAATCCGAACCGTTCATCGAAAGAGACATGTGTCGGCAGATTGGATTGTTTAGTAATTCAGAATTCAAGAGAAACAAAGTGTGCTAAGGAGAAAAGTCTTGAATCCCTAAAGTCCCGAAGTCCAGAGTTAATCTGGACCGTTCATCGAAAGAGACATGTGTCGGTGGATTGGATTGTTTGGGAATTTGGCATTCGGGAGAAACAAAGTGTGCTAAGGAAAAAACTCCCGAAGTCCCAAAGTCCAGAGTTAATCTAGACCATTCGTCAAAATAAACATGTGTCATCAGATTGGCTTGTTCGAGAATTCGTCATTCAAGAGAAACAAGGTGTGATAGAGTGAAAACTCCCGAAGTCCGGAGTTCATCCAAACCGTTCATAAAAGGAGACACATGTCAAAAGATCATATTATTCGGAGTTCGACGTTCAGGAGAATTGGAGTGTGCTAGTGAGGAATTTATCGAAGCCTCGAAGTATGAAGTCCCGAAGTGACATGGCTTGACGATGTCACCAGGGATGATGTGGACACATAGGATGTGTTCCCCATGTCAGTGAGTTAAGAACATTTGGAAGATAGAAATGTCAGTTAGATCATGACACGTGTCACCCATCATATTGGGCCAAGTGTCTGATTCTAGTATTTCACCATGTGGCACTCCTCTCGAGCATGAGTACGGGGGGCCTTGATGAATACATAAAGTAGTTAAAACCTTGGCGAAGAATTTAACTAGACTCGGCCCACGATAACTTGACCCCAGTAGACGCGCGGCGCCATATCGTGAAGTCCGGAGACTTGGTACTCCGGAGGAAAGGTGTTATAGTTAGAATTGAGTAGAGAACTCATGAAGGCCCTAAGGTCGGAGTTAATCTCAACCATTGGTCACAGGGGACGCGTGGTGTCAGATCCAAAGGTCTGGAAACTTAACACTCCAGAATAAATGGTTCATAATTGAGTGGGAGGAATAAATCCCCAAATTCCCATAGCACGGAAGTGACGTGACATGATGACATCATCGGGGGTGACGTGGAAGTATTCGGAGATTCGTGGTTTGGGAGTTTTGGGTGTGCGGATGTGAAATCCTCCGAAGTACCGAAACCCCGAAGCTCTCAATTCCCGTAGCCAGGAAGTCCTGAAGCAGCGCATGTGATGTGGAATGATGACATCACCTGGGTGGCATGGATCTCCCCTAGGCATGCCAGGTGTCATATGACTTTGTACTTGGAAAAATATACAACAGTTCGGAGACTTGGCACTCCAGAAGGATTGAGAGTATGGATAGTTCAGAACTCCCAAAGCCCAAAGTTCCATAGTAAATACCAGTCGTTGAATGATGGGAAGGCAAGGACCATTGATCCACCCCACTTCAGGAGTTCACCAATGCGGCACTCGAGGAGATTTTTTGTGATGTGCTTTGTAAACACCCAAAGCCCGGAGTCCCAAAGCTCCTATCCACCGTAGACCTGAACAGGAAATGTGGAACATAGATCCACCATCCTTCACGAGTTTTCCAGTTCAATGCTCTATGATGTTTGTGATGTGTGAAAAAGGAAACCTTCGAAGCTTCAGAGCCCCAAAGTTTCAAGGCTCTGGATAAGAGCCAAACTATTAGCACTTGGTCACAGTCATGATCACATGCGAGTTAAGGTCTGAAGAAAAAGGGGCTAGCGCCCGAAAGTGAATTGTAGATCAGAAAAGGGATCGGAGATAGAGTCGTGGGGATTCTTGATCGACCCAAGACCCGCAAAAAATGGAGTCTGGTATTTTTTTTGTTGAATCAAATTTGTTTATGTTATTCTGGAAAATTATTAAATACTGGTATCCTGACAAAATTCAGTGGACTGCACATTTTGCAAAGTTAAAAATTGTCATAACCGAACAGGATTGTCACATAGCGCAGAGAAATGGAGGAGGCACGGGATGCTTACAGTCAAGAGGATGAATTTAGAGGAATGGTTGTCCATTTGGGAGTTGAAGGAACAAACTCCAATGGGCATGGAGAAGAAATAGATATAGACATGGGCATCATGAAAATCATTAAAAATTTGAAAAATGATATCCAAATTCACCAAGAAGATAACAAAAGGATTAAGAGATCCAAGGACCAATAGGAATACTTCAATATGAATTTAATGTGGATCCTGGAAAGAATTGAAAAGAAGTTGGATAAGGAAAGTGGATCCAACAAATCAAGGAGCGAAGGGTCCCATAATGAGGAAATAAGAGAAAGAAGTGGTAACAGATATCACCATCACTTTCAAAGGCATTCCAAAAGGAGGCCACACAGCAGTTCAAGTCCACCTCCTACCATAAAAAATAGGAGATCTGAAGTGGATGAACTGAAGGGTGAAATGCATAAGATCAAACCTCCTACTTTTGATGGAGAGCAGCAGAAAGATGAAGATGTTGAGACATGGCTACTTGGCATGAGGAAATATTTCCAATTGCATAATTATTCCTCTCATGTTGAAGGAAGAATCACAATATATCATATGAAAGGAAAGGCATCCATGTGGTGGGATTCATCTTGTGCAAATGCGACACATCAGAGAGAAGAATGTGGCATGGAAGGAATTCAAGAGACATTTTGAAAAGAAGTACTTAACCAAGAGAACCTATGACAAAAAGATGAAAGAGTTATTTGAACTTAAATTGGGAAACATGACTATAGATGAATATAAAAGGAGATTTCTAGAGTTGTTTAAGTATGTCTCCTTCATTAAGGATGAGACAGTCAAGATCCAGAGATATCTGAGTGGGCTGCCATATTTTATCAGTGACAAAATCCAGTATGATGATCCTAAAACTATGGAAGAAACCATAAGGAAGGAAAAGTGTTTATATGATCAGAATAAAGGGAACCCTACTTTCCAAAGAGCTTGGGAAGAAAAGAGGAAGCTTAAGAGGGAGCAGAGGCAAAAGGGGAACAAGCCACCATTTTTTAGAAATAGTCCTCAAGGACAGCTAGTTTTGAGAGAGCCCGGGATGGTTGAAGTAGGTGGGAAAAGGCCAAGGCAGACACCTATGCAATGTTGGGGTTGTAAAGGAGATCATAAGTATAGATATTTCCCTCACAGAAGTGGCAAAGTGAGAGTTGTTCACAATGTTCAACAAGCAGAAACAGTGGAGGACATGGGAAGAAGAATACCAAGGATCTATGCAGCCTTGGACAACAAGCAAGTTTAGTTTCAATCACACATGATTGAAGTCGAAGGTATGATCAATAACCATGCCTTTACTATTTTAATTGATTCAGGGGATAGTAATAGCTATATATATCCTAAGTTAGTGGAAAGATTTCAAGTGGGAAGAAGCAAGCATGGGAAATCTTGGATACTGCAGCTGGCTATAGGAGCCAAGAGAAAGGTTGTTGAGTTGGTTAAATCATGTCTAGTGGGCATGAATGGACTGAGTACTAAGGAATATTTGAACATCTTTCCTTTGGGATCATACGACTACATAATTGGTATGGATTGGTTGGACCAACACCATGCCATATTAGACTGTCATAACAAGGTGTTCACTTTCCTGGATGAGGAAGGAAATCATAGAGCAGTCCAAGGAATTCCCAGAGCAGTTACTGGAAATATCAGCAATGCAGCTAAAGAAGTGTTACAGGAAGGGTTGTCAAATATTTGCAGCCCATATGGATGAAGCACCTAAGGGTAAGGTGCCAAAATTGGAGGATCATTCAGTCCTCAAATATTTTGACGATGTGTTCAAGGAGATACCAGGGCTACCCTCAGAGAGAGATATTGATTCTCTATAAATTTGATGCCTAGGGCAGCTCCAGTATCAAAGACTCCCTACCAAATGAGCACACCGGAACTGAAAGAACTACAAATGTTGCTTGAAGAACTTTTAAAGAAAGGGTACATACGCCCAAGTGTGTCACCTTGGGGTGCCCCAGTATTATTTGTGAAGAAGAAAGATAGGACCTTAAGATTTTGCATTAACTTCAGGCATTTAAATAAAGTAACTATAAAGAACAAGTATCCTCTACCAAGGATTAATGATCTCTTCGATCAGTTGAAGGATGCAAGGATATTTTCAAAGATAGAGGTCAGGATACCATTAGGTAAGGATTAAAGATGAAGACATCAGCAAGACCTCCTTCAGGACAAGGCATGGACATTATGATTTCGCAGTGGTGCCATTTGGGTTATCAAATGCACCAATTGTTTTCATGTGCTTAATGAATGGTGTTTTCCAAGAATATTTAGACAAGTTTTTCATTGTCTTTTTGGATGACATCCTTGTATATTCCAAGATAGAAGAAGAGCATGAGAAACACTTGAGGATGGTGTTACAGGTGCAAAGAGAGCACCAGTTATTTACTAAATTGAGCAAGTGCTCATTTTACCAAAATCAAATTCACTATTTAGGGCATATAGTATTTGAAGAGGGAATAGCAATAGACCTCGAAAATATTGAAGCCATTAAAGGGTGGAAAAGACCTAAGAATGTGATGGAATTCATATCCTTCATGGTTCTAGCTGGCTACTACAGGAGATTCATTACAGTATTTTCGAGGATTGCTCACCCAATCACTTCCTTGAAAATAAAAGGGGTAAAATTTCAATGGACAGAAGAATGTGAAAAGAGATTCGAGCAATTGAAGAAGTTGTTAACCAGTGCTCCAATTTTGAAGATTGCAGATCTGAATGAAGAGTTTGTGGTTTGCACAGATGCATGCAAAGAAGGAATGGGGGGCATCCTCGGTCAGAATGGGTTTGTGATATGTTTTGAATCTAGGAAATTGAAAGAGCATGAAAGGCTCTACGCCACTCATGATTTGGATTTGGAATCCATAGTACATGCTTTAAAGAAATGGAGACACTATCTCATGGGAAAAGAGGTTTGAGCTGAGAACAGAGCATAATGGTCTAAAATATTTGTTTGATCAACCTACCTTAAACTCCAAGAAGAGAATATGGTTGGGATTCCTCTATGAATATGACTTTGATATCAAGCACATAAAAGGAAAGGAGAGTGCATGAACTACATGATACATCCATCAAGTACATCCATCAACATGTATCAAACCGATATTAAAGACAGAATTTTGGAAGATGGAAAAGAAAATTTGCAGTACATGGAAATGGTAACAAAGTTACAACAAGGTAAGATGTTACATAAAATAGAAGATTATAGATTGGAAGTTGATGGAATACTCCTGTACATGAACAGAATTTATGTACCCATTTCTCACGAATTGAGGAGTATGATCTTGAAAGAGATGTATAATGTGCCTTATGTTGGGCACCCTGGATATCAGAAAATAGTGGCAGCAGTCAAGAGCCATTACTATTGGCCAGGCATGAAGAATGAAATTGCAGAGTACATCGCCAAATGTGTAGAGTGTCAAAAGGTCGAAGTTGAGCATAGACACCCAGTTGGGTTGCTACAACCATTACCCATCCCTGAGTGGAAGTGGGAAGTGGTGACAATGGATTTCATCACAGGATTACCCAGAACAAACAAGCAACATTATTCCATCATGGTGGTGGTGGATAAGCTTACGAAAGTTGCCCATTTTATTCCATTGAAGACTACTCACAAGGAAACTAATGTTGTTGATATTTATATGAGGGAAGTAGCACGATTTCACGGTATTCCCAAGAAAATTGTGTTTGACAGAGACCCAAAATTTACCTCAAATTTTTGGAGAGGATTATTCAGGGGGCTCGAAATGAACCTGAACTTCAGCACAGCTTATCATCCTGAGTCTGATGGACAAATAGAAAGAGTAAATCAATTGATAGAATATATGTTAAGAATGTATGTGATGGTCAAACCATCCATATGGGAAGACTACCTACACTTGGTAGAGTTTTCTTACAACAATGGGTACCAAGCATCACTCAAGATGAGCCCATTTGAGGAACTTTATGGTAGAAAGTGAAACACAACAATAAGTTGGGACAACCCAGCTGATAGAGAAATAATTGGGCCAGAGTTGCTCAGGGAAATGGAAGAGAATTTGTTAAAGATAAAGAATAATGTGAAGGCTTCCCAAGATAGGCAGAAAATCTATTCTGACAAAGGCAGAACCCACATGGATTTTAAAGTGGGTGATCATTTTTTATAGAAGGTGAAATCCAACAGAAGTTCCCTGAAGCTGGGAAACTGTTCCAAGTTGGCATCCAGATATTGTGGACCGTTTGAAATTCTAGAAAGGATTGGACCAGTAGCTTATATGCTTGCATTTCCTGCATGCATGACTATTCATAATGTATTTCATGTCTCATTTCTCAAGAAATATATACCTGATGCTAATCATGTCATCGATTGGAATGTGATTTAGGTGGAGCAAGAAGGCACTTTACAAGTGCATTCGATGCGCATACTAGAACAGAAAAGAAAGAAGCTTTGAAATCGAGCCATAAGGATTTTAAATGTCCAGTGGACCTGGTACGGTCATGAGGAAGCAACATGGGAGAACGAAGATGTTATGCGGGAAGAATACCCACATCTTTTTGAATATTTTGAAAATCTTGTTGATGTTGTGTAAATGAGTTGTACTGAGGACAATGCAAAAATAAGGGGAGGGGATTGTAATATCCCAAGGTCGAGCCCCGGTTGTAATTATGAATGTAACATGTTTTGTAGGCTAGTGATCCAAGTAATTATAAGTTGGTAGGATTATGTGTTTATTAGGCTGGAGAGCCTAGATGTTAAAGGCTAGGAATATTGTACATGTAAATATTCATATTATTAATATAACAAAATCCTTGCGTGTAGACCGAACACGAAGAAAGATTTATGGGGGACTAAACTCCACTAGGCTGGGTAAGGGAAGGGGGTTGAGAGGCTAAGATAAAGGAGCTAAGCTTGAGGGCTTAACCCAAGGGAATATTATAATGTATTTCCTGAAAATAATAAAGTTGGGAAATAAACCCTGATATCTTAATTTCCTTTGGGAAAAGGGAACAAACTCCAAGTGGAGAGGAGTGTGCTTCATGAGCACCATGTGTCATCCCAGGCAAATGAAAATATAAGTGGGAAGTCTTATTGTTTTTGTATCCTTTATTTTTCACCAGCGCACCTAGAAAGCACATGAGAACCCTAGAACGCCATTGTTGAAATTCCCTAACCACTTGAACCTCTGCAACAAGCCTGAATTGATAGCCTTATTGCACCTGTACCCTGCAGGTTGCCTGTGTATTGTTTCTTCATTACCATTCCCACGTCCAATTTTTTTTGTTGTCATCACCATGCTCGTCTGTTGACAGGCCCGTGGATAGAAGAGGCAAGTTGTCAGGCCTATGAACACCTCTCCCCATGTGAAAGAGTGTGGATAGAAAAAGCAGGTTTTCAGACCTATGAACAACTCTCTCCAGGTGAGAGAGTGTGCTGAGGAAGTGATTTCTCTGTTAGAAAGTAATGGATGTGCTCGTTTAACCATAGACAATATAACAATATTTTCACCCAACCATAGGCCGAATCCACCTTCGAGCACCTTAACCTTGACAGAGAATGATTCTGGAGGCAAAACAATAGACAACCATGGCTAATGCATCAAGAAAAGATAACCAAGACTAATCAAAAAGTCCAACCATAATCAATAGAAAGTCTAAGACTAGACCAAGAATACAGATTGCAATAGTTGTCGGTTGCAGCTTGTAACACACCCACTATCGTAAATTAAAAAAAAAATTGAATTAATCTCCCACACATGAGAAATCTCTAGAAACCTGCACTTACAGAATGCCAATCCCTGGTTCAATATCGGGATTCGGGGTTTCGGAGGTTGCGGTGTCGAGGGTCCCTATCCTCTCGAATCCCCGATCACCGATGGAACAAATTTTTGACGCACCCCTTTGGTTGCCTCAGCCCCGCTTGGTTAAGCCTCTGGTCCATACGACCTATTTCTATATGACCATAAGACAGCTTCTCGTTGGGGTTTCGGAGTTTGCGGTGCCGAGGTGCATATGTACCCGAAACTCCCGATCCTCCGATCCCCGATGTGCTCCTAGCGTATTGGTTGTCCGGCTAAGTCCTGGTCAATACGACCACAACGTTCACAAGACCACAGTCTTAATTCTTGTCGGGGTTTGGCGCCTTTCCATGTCATGGTGCACAAGTCCCCTGGGCTCTCGGCGCGCCTTTACACTGGCTAGCCCCCTTGGTCATACCATGGTCCATGTGACCACTTACCATATGACTGTAGCCGTATAACCTTCCATCAGGGTTTCGACATTTGCGATGACACAAAACACATATACCCGGGACTCGCGATATCCCAATTCCTGATTCTCTCCGGATGCTCGACACATGTCCCTTGGATCAACGGCCTATGATGGTGTCGGAAACTCGCATATCGCGGTTTCATATTGCAAGGGATCATGTCCTTGAAATACCCGATATGCCGAACTCCGACTCTCTGGGATCCTCTGCCACGTTTCCCTACTGTTTGGACGGCTCAGATCTTGTCGAGAATTCGCTAATCGTGACTTCCTATTGCAACGGTTCTACACTCCTAATTTCTCCGATGGGTGAAATCTCAACGACTCCCCAGAACGCTGACACGTGTCCTGCCGAGATCAACGGTTAGGATCTGTTCTTGGGATTTCGAGAACTACAAGGCCTCGATTCTCAGACTCAACAAAACCCCGATGACCCTGTTGTCTCGATGACTTCTCCGAGATGTTGACACGTGTCCTTCCGAGATCAACGGCTAGGACTCTTCCTCTGCACACTAGAGTTTAACTCCGGTGCATCTTCTCGAGATCTGACGGCTGTCGGGACTATGATCTAAGATCTGACGGTTCAGATCATATCTCCTGCACGCTCCCCTTCCAGAAGTTATACTCCGTGAAACTCCTCCCAATCCAACGGTTTACAGGATAATTGGACCGAGATCTAATGGTCTAGATTCATTCTTTTGGGTCTTGGAGTTTACGATCCCAATTTCTCGTTGCTCACGATGATAGAGGGCAAAGGGGCAAGGTGTGTAACGCCTGCATTACTGTCGTCAATCTAATTGTCGTGAATGACTATGGATCCTCCGACGAGATCTCATCCGTCGACTTGTCACTCCTCATAACACTACTATCTTGGAACCTTAATAGAATCGTTCCTCCTCGTGCGGGGTTGCTAAGGCATGTGCATTCGAGTCCTTATTCTGGGTTCTTAGTGAACCTTTCCGAGGAGGGAATCTCTATGAAGAGATATTTACCGGGGCATTTCCGGAAGCAGATAAAGGGAGACAGCCTTCCGAGAACGGATGGGCATGATTAGATTCATTTGTCAACGTAAGTCGAGCACGGTTTCCTCGGTGTTAAGCATATATCAACTCATTCATATCAAGCACTACGTGAATATTCTCATGCTGAAAACATATACAAATTCATGGTTCTATGAGCTAACCTCTACTCCATATTAACAATTATTGTACAGACAATTCCTTCACAGGAAACATTTACAATTCCACAAGTCCATGAACATATGTGACAGCATATAAATTTCAAAATGCAATATGAGAAAAACACTTATCAGAAATACTTCGGCAATGGAAGCAACTGCTAAGAGGGGTGCTCGTTTCCACCCAACTGTAGGCGTAGTGACTCCTAATGGATTTACCACTAGCCACCCCCGAGATGAGACCACGATGTCTTGAGACCTGCGTCTCTCTGTCTGCCAGTGCCCAGGAGTGAAGGTTGCAATCCCTTCCTCTCTGCGATCACTCACTCTGCATAGAACTCCAAAGTTCCCCTCGTGTCCGCCCCCCTTCCAATTGTTTCAGCCATACGCCTTATCCTCTCCCAAGGTTGCGTGTGGCACGATTACCCTTGCGCTGGTCATTCATGATGGCTCTACGGATAGGCGGTTCACCTCCCCATCCCTCATCAATCCATCAACCTACCAGCCTACAAGGCATTTATTTCAGGGCTAGCG
>SNQJ01S0006163.1:74409-87818 GCA_010110895.2 Picea sitchensis | reverse complement strand
GAATTGAGATGTTTTGGCTTGTCTATCTTATTGCATATGGTTGAGGTATGTTCCATGGTTATCTCTTTCTGTTATTTGTTGCATACACACATATAAACACATATAAAAGGTAGATCAGCAAAGTGTTTGACGAAATACCTCACAACCAGAAAAAAGTTTAAAAAAGACACCAAAACAGTGATGGTCCTTGCATAATGGCTTGGGATCATTACATGCTCTTCTTTTGGAATTATATAATCGTCTCCCTCCATCTAATATATTCCACGCTTCCGTCTGCATCCTTATTACCTTCTGCAAAGTGTCATAAGTCTTTTTCTAATTTCCTCTTGATTGTTGACTTCTTTCTGTTTTTACTTCTTCCAGGCTTCTTCAAGTTTGATTCAGATTTCGGCTTATCTTGCAGTTGTTACTTATGTTAATAGCTTCCACATGAATTGTTACCAGGATTTTTCGATGTACTTCATCTTTTCATGTGTATTTCTTGACTTGTAGTCATCGTGATAGTAGTCCTTATCTTGTTGTTTTTCCATAGGTAGTGTTTCTCTTTGAACATCTTATCTTATAAGAAATAGATATGCAAGATATGTACAGAAACTATGTAAACATGGTATGTACAAGAATTATGAAGAATATTGTTACCTTGTCTTAGAAGAAGAAGTTTGTTTTGTCTTGCTTGGCCTTCTTTAAGTGTTCCCTTTCTTCGGAACCTGATGCTTCGTGTGTTTCCTTCCTTTTATTTAACTCGGGACAATGATTCTTGTAGTGACCATATTTTCGTCAATTGAAGCATTGTGTTTTTTACATATCTTTCTCTTGATTTGGTTTCTTCCTGGAGCCAAACTTATTTTTATTCCTGAAATTCTTGAACCTTGTTGTGAAGGCTTGATCGTCGTATTTGTTTTGGGGTTTCTCTTTTGCACTAATCCTTGATTCTTCTTGTGCACAGCAAGTCCAAATTTCTTCAAATGTAGGATACTCCTTCCTTGTGTTCATGCTTGCGGCAAATGCATCCCATGTCTTCAAAAGACCATTGAGTAATATATTTACCAGTTCCTTCTCTAAAATTATCTCTTCAATAGCTAGTAGTTGATCTTTTAACTGAGAGATTCTCATAAAGTACGATGTTATGTTGTCATCATCATTCATTTTCATGTCACAGAGCTCATTCTTCAGACTCATTACTTGTCCAATGTTTCTGACTGAGAAGAGGTTAGTTAGGGCATCGTACATCTTCTTACATGAGTCAAGATGGGAGATGTAGGGTATCAAGTGGTCTTTTATGTTGTCCATTATGATACTCATGGCATTGATGTCATTGTCTTTGAACTTCTCCATAACTGCAACGTTCTGAGGTTCTTTCTCTTTTCCTTCTTCGAAATGTGGTTCCATGATCTTTCCTTTCACAATATCCAACACTTTATTCTTTGCAAGGATGAGGTTAATCCTTGTCTTCCACGCTCTGAAGTTAGAAGCCCCTTCTAACTTCTTTTCTGACTTCATAGAGTAAGTCATAATTTATTTGACTTGGTCAACCCTTGACTTTGACCAAAAACTCAAACTTGACATCTTAGCTTGCTGAGAGTACCAGGAGATGCACTAGGCTAGGGTGCACTAGGCTATCCAAAAATTAGGTCAATCTCTTCACTTAAGGTGCCTCAACAAGAGGTTTAGGGTTTCGTTGTTGCAGCAAAAATTGGTTGCAACTGCAACCATAACTGAGCAAATCCTCCCAATCTATCTTCCAACAGTTATATTGTCTTAAGATAGTGTGGGCCCATAACCTGTTAGAAAGAAATGGATGTGTTTGTTTAACCATAGACAATATAACAATATTTTCACCCAACCATAGGCCGAAGCCACCCCCGAGCACCTTAACCTTGACAGAGAATGATTCTGGAAGCAAACCAATAGCCAACCACAGCTAATGAATCAAGCAAATATAACCAAGACTAATCAGAAAGTCCAACCATAATCAATAGAAAGTTCGAGCCTAAATCAGGAATACAGATTGCAGCAGCTGTCGCCTGCAGCTGCTCCCTAGACTTGCGCACTTGCCCAGTTTCTGCAGTGCGCACTTATTCCCAGTTGAAATTTTGTGCTCTTTGGTACAAAATGAGGTATGGCTACTTGTATTTATACTGTTTTCCTGAGTTGTCTGGGCCAACTTCTCATCTTGGATGCTAAATACTTAATATTAATTATTTACTTGAGCCGACTTGTCTTCTAGGGTTAGGTTTAATGCTTTAGGGTTTCTTCTTGCTTCCCGGAATATTATATTCTCGCCAGGGTTACATGTGGAGGTAAACACCTCTTGTGGCTACCATAATATCAACATTCTCCTAGAGGAATTCCAGTAGAAGCTACAGAGCTCTAAGAATTTCGTCCAACCTATTGCTGAAGCCCCGGAAAGGAAGTTAGAGAAGCTGATGGATTGTGTGACAGTGAAGGTGTATACTCCTGGGGTGGGACAGGCATGTGGGGAATGACATTCTGTGAGTGGTGGGCATAAGCGGCTCCTTGGAGGAAATACTTCATGTTGTACTATGAAACTTCATGTTGTCCCTACCTAGCCTAGGAATCCCTTGCCCGATGGAGTTTAGTCCCAGCTCGAGGGTGACCCACTGCTGAGACTGATGAGCAGTGTGGTCTAAGGCTGGGAGGTTCATGGAAGGTTTTCACACAGTTGGTGTACTTCAATTAAGAGATAAGTATATTTTATGTGCTTAATGGTTAAATGATGTATTTAAGTGCATGTTTGTGATTATTGTAATAATATCATGTGTTTCGTTGCATGTATGTTTAAATATTATCTCTTTCATTTCATGTTAAGTTTATATGTGAATATTTACGCAAAAGAGATTTGTCTAAGGTGATGATACCTGACATGTTGGTGGTTGGGGATGTTACAAATTGGTATTAGAGTGTTATATGGAGTAGTGTTCCCCCTACCTGGGTGGTCATGGGATGTTACAAATCGGTATCAAAGCAAAATATGTTTACTCAGTGGCATTTCCCGGCCTGTTGGTGGTCAGGGACATTACAACAAGGGTGTTGCAAGGCCTTCGGAAGTCAGTCTCAGTTAGGTAGATATCAACATTGCAACTTATGAAATATAACTGAAAAGGATGTCCCTTATATGAAATACAAGTGCTCAATGCAAAAGAAATCAAAGAGATGAAGGTCGAAGATCACCCAGTGTTGTGGGAGTTCAAATATGTATTTCCAGAAGGGGTATTTGTTCCTCCTAGGAGAGATCTTGATTTTTCAATAGATCTTGTGTTTGGATCGATACCAACATCAAAAGTACCCTACATGATGAGTACGCCAGAGTTGGTAGAATTGAAAGTGCAGTTGAAGGAGATGATGGATAAAGGGTACATTAGGCCAATTGTATTCCCATGGGGAGCACCTATGCTACTTGTAAAGAAGAAGGATGGTACATTAGGATTATGTATTGATTACTGGAAATTGAACAAGATGGCCATCAAGAACAATTTTCCACTACCTAGGATCAATGATCTTTTTTATAAGCTGAGAGGAGCTACAATTTTCTCTAAGATTGACTTGAGATATGGATATCACCAAGTCAGGATCAAGGATGAATACATCCACAAGACATCTTTTAGAACGAGGTATGGACACTATGAGTTTGTGGTAGTTCCATTTGGTCTTACTAATGCACCATTCACCTTCATGTGTTTAATGAATCATGTTCTTAGTAAATATTTGGATAAGTTTGTCCTGGTGTTTGTTGATGATATCCTAGTGTATTCCAAGACTAAGGAAGAGCACGAAGAACATCTTAGGATGGTGTTACATGGGTTGAGATATCTCCAAATATATGCCAAGTTCATCAAGTGTGATTTATTTTAGAAGGAAATATAGTATTTGGGCCACACAATCTCAACAGAAGGAGTGGCAGTAGATCCCAAGAAGATCAATGAAATCACGGATTGGTCTACCCCTCAAAATGTAACTGAGGTAAGGTTATTTATGGGATTAGTTGGATATTATAGAAGGTTTATTAAGGGATTTTACAAGATTGGTCATCGCATTACTACACTATAGAGGAAAGGGAAGAAATTTGTATGGTCAACGGAGTGTGAAGCCGGGTTCCAACAGTTGAAGCATCTTTTGACCAACGCCCCATGTTTTAAATATTGCAGACCTCGAGAAATATTTCTTGGTTTGCACAAATGCTTGCAAAAAGGGGATTGGTGGAGTTCTTATGCAAGAAGGGAAAGTGATTTTTTATGAGTCACGAAAACTGAATGATCATGAACAACGGTATGTCACCCATGATTTGGAACTTGTATCAATTGTGCATGCACTGAAGATGTGGAGGCATTACTTTCTTGGAAGAAGGTTTGTCTTGATATCAGACCATTGTTCTCTAAAGTATATGTTTGATCAGCCATGATTAAATGCTAGACATTCCAAGTGCATGGCGTTGATTAGTGATTTTGATTTTGATATCAAACACATAAAAGGAAAGGAAAATAGAGTAGTAGATGCACTCAGCCGAAGTGTGCAGATGATACACTTAGTAGTAGCAAGTGTAGGTGAGTCTGACATCAAGCAAAGAATTAGAATCCTCTTGCAAGAAGATGAGTTTTTCAATCTGAGAAGAGAAGGATTGCAACAAGAACCTAGTGAGAAAAAGTATGAAGGATATCAACTTGCAACTGATGAATTGATGTTGTATAACAACAGGTTGTATGTGCCTAATTCAGTAGAGTTGAAACATCTAATCATGGATGAATTTCATAAGATACCTTATGTGGGTCATCTTGGTTATTAGAGAATGATAACAAAAGTAAGGAAGTTTTATTATTATCCAATAATGAAGCAGGACATTGATGAATATATTTCCAAGTGTTTGGAGTGTCAACAAGTCAAAGTTGAACATAGGAACCCTATAGGATTGTTGCAACCACTGCAAATTCTAGAATGGAAATGGGAGACAATATCCATGTATTTTATTAACGACTTTCCAAATAAAGTTAGAAAAAATGATGCAATCATGGTAGTGGTGGATAAGTTGAGCCAGGCATCTCACTTTATTCCTCTTAAATCTACTTTTAAAGCTATGGAAGTTGTTGATATTTTTATGAAATAAATTTTCAAATTGCATGGTCTACCCAAGGCCATAATTTCATATGGATATTTGAAGTTCACTTTGAATTTCTAGAACGTCTTGTTTGTAGGTTTGGGAATGAATCTATCATTTATCACGGCCTTCCATCCTCAAATAGATGGTCAGACCGAAAGAGTGTAGAGTGTTGGAAGACATGTTGAGGATACATGTCATGCATCAACCCAAATAATGGGAAGAATACCTACCCCTGGTAAAGTTTTCCTATAAAAATGGTTATCATGTATCTTTGAAGATGAGTCCATTTGAGGCTCTATATGGTAGAAAATGCAGAGTTCCAATCCAGTCTGGTAGATAGAATCATACTTGGACCAAAATTGCTAAAGTAAATGGAGCAGCCATTGACGAGAACAAGGAAAAAAATTTAAATAGCCTAGGATAGGCAGAAGAATTATGCTGACATTAAGAGAACTCACAAAGAGTTTAAGGTGGGATATCATGTGTATCTTAGGCTAAATCCCAAGAGAATATCCCTAAGGATGGGAACCTGTTCCAAGTTAGCACCCTGTTATTGTGGATCGTTTGAAGTCCTAGAAAGATTGGGACCAATAGCATGTAGACTTGCTCTGCCATCTATTGTTAGAGCTCACAATGTGTTCCATGTATCGTTATTAAAGAAGTATGTTTATGATTATAATCATGTCATTGATTGGACTGTGATACATGTGTAACCCAAGGGATAATTCCAACCCAAACCTAAACACATCCTGGACAGAAGGGAAACATTGCTATGGAACTAAGCCATCGTGTAGATCAAGGTGTAATGGAATCACTTTGGAGCAGATGAGGCCACTTGGGAACTGGAATATGTCATGAGAATATCATTCCCATTTTTTTTGTCATGTATGAATTTGTATATATGGTGTTTTAAACATCGAGGACGGTGTTTCATTAAGGGAGAGGGGAATGTAACACCTTGTTTTTCCCCCATGACTGTAATTATGTTAATACTTCATGTATTGTGATTTATGAAGCATGTAATTATGTTCATGATTAATGAAAACACACCAGACAGTTGAATGCAGAGGAAATCCTTGAGTATTTTCCATGATACCACAAGTGGGATCGATAAGGTTGAACTTGGAAGTTTCAATGAGGAAAATATGAAGCTTTCTCAGCAATCCATCCTACACCTTCACAAATTGAATACACCACCTGCCAAATGTACTTGGACTACATGGAACCAGAAAACCTATTTATGGTGATCAGGATTGGGTGGTTGAGCAATTATAACTGCTAACCAATTTGGTACTTGGAGGAGTGAAATGCCAACTGAGACCTCAACCAAAAGGATGCACTGGATTTTCCCCTTCGATTTGGGAACCTGACACAGTAGGTTACTTTTGACAGAAGTAATTAGGGATCTCGAGGATAGGAGGAAGAAGAGGGAAAGCATGGAAAAACAACACAATTCACAGCAGAGGATAGAATTGGAAAATAGGAGAGAGAATGAAGACGCACAAGAGAGAGGAGAAGATCAACAGTCTATGAGATCAAAGAGATCTAGAACACGGGTGCGTGAAGACCGGATGCACAAAGGAATAAAAAAAGATTAATGTGAACAAAGTGAGTTGCAGACTCACAAATAAATGGTGTGGTGAGCAGAGAAACTCATGCACACAGCTTTGTGCAGCAGAGAATATTTGGGAAGATTTTCTAAGAAAAACAAAAATCTTTCCCAAGATTTTAATGGTCACCTTGAAGCAAAGAAGACCCATATCCAAACTGGAGCAATAGAGGACTGTGACTTGGTGCTTATTGGAAATAAATTGGCACTGGTAAGGGGAGGTATCTGAGGGACTTTGCAGTAGAGAAGGGGCTCCCTTCTGTAGAGGAAATAGAGTTGGGAAGGTATTTGATAAAATCGTGGAGGTCCTGAGCTCAGTGGGAAGAGGCAAATTCTATTATTTCCAATGGAGTGGAGAGTAACCTTCCATAACGATTTCTTGAATTAGAAATCAGTTGAATTAGTCCACTGGTGGTATCATGGCCTGGCACGAGGATGGCATGTTGTAGAAAATATAGTGTAGCATAGCCTATGATTGGGTGGAAAGGAATTCCTCCTCAGTCAGTTGGTTGGTCAGAATCATTACTAAACATATAAGTGTCTTTTCTTGTTATGGTTATTGCATGATTAATAATGATGATGGATTGTATTATGTTTATGAACGAAAACTTGGTTAAATGAGAGAATGTTGAATTCTTGAGTAAAATGGAATAAGTAGAACTTTCTTTCATTATAAATGATGTTAACTATAAATGAATGAATGAGGAAGGTCAATACAGATCAGTATCCCTCAAAATTATCCATCCCTTTGAATAGAAAGCTTGCAAGATGCAAAATCTTCATTGGGTGTTTGGTTAGAGTATCCTTTGTTGTTGGGAAAGTGGTTTGGTAACCTGAGGGAAGTGAGTAAACCTCATATGAGAGGATGCAAGACTTTTAATCCCTAGAATGTCTTTTTACCTTGTGATTTTCCCCCTCTTTTGAATAGAAATCTTGTAGAATGCAAGATATCCATCTAGCTCGTCGAAGTAGAGTAATCCTAGTCGAGTGTAGATTGGTTTATGAGTCCAAGGGAATTAGGTTAAACTGTAGGAGAGAGTGGGATACTGGGAGGACTATCAGATTGCTAATTCCTCAAGATCACCCTCAACATTGAAGAAAAACCCATGTCTAAGACTAGAGGAATGACAGTCGTTGATGTGATGGGAGAGGAAGATCATGATCGTTGGTCGGATATGTAGGTCTCAGGATTTAGTTTATCAAAGTCTCGGGATTTAGTTTATCAAAAGGAAAGGTCATCAAAGGACCCAAAGTGTGAAGTCACAACGAGATTTCGATGGAAAGGACCCAAGTGATCGTGATCCATCGAATCTAGAGTTGGAGAGATCTGGACCGTTGGTACCCAGGAGTGATAGTATAATTCTATCAGAAGATAAATGGTCAGAGGATAGAAATATGGTCTCTCGGAGAGGGTTCCGATGGAGGAAACCTTGATGGCAAGAGTTTGAGCACAAGAAAAATATATATATAGCTGAGGGTGTGTTGATGGACTTAAAGTCGTTGGATATGGGATGATCCATTCCGAGGAGAAAGACTTAGACACATGTTAATTGTCAAGCAGTTGAAATACCCCAAGTAAATCCTGATTGTTAGTTGGGATGAACTGGGGACCATCGGAATAGTCTCATTGGAGAGAGTTGATCAGGAAGCCTTGTGATCACTCAAAATGGGAGCATTCCAATTGCAGAGGACACCAAGTGGATAATAACCATTGATCTGCGAGATGAGAGGCTGATATAATCTCAATTGTAGATTCTCTAAGGGTCCCACATGTTCACGTGATGAATGGGTGATAGAGGAGATGTTAGCTATCGTGCAATTCTAGGCACCTATTTAGTGGAGACCGTAGATTGATTCAATCGAGGACCGTTGGATCTGTCGGAATAGCTCCATCGGAGTGAGGCAATTAGGATGGAAATGTGGGCTAGGTAACCCTATTTCCCGATAGGTAAACAACATGACTCATTGTTGACCATTGATCTAGTCACCTAGATCGAACCCCAATCATCTGATCGGGAAGGTCTGATCTTTGGTTTGTGTAGCGAGCTCCCAATGTAAACCTGTCGGAAGTTGGGTGATGAATGAATAGATTTAATATAGCTATAAGTTGTGATAAGAGAAGTTTCCATGTATGACACAGAGAACAAGGGTGTTGAAGGTTCGAACCTGAGTTTTGAGAGTAAGAAGAAGAGGAAGTCTGACATCCCACTAGCCTAAGTAATTTTAGGAGGTCGAGTGTGTTACAGGATCCATGGGAAGGTGCAACTTTTGCATGCAAACTGTCTGATTGCCTGGTGGCGGATATCCATAATCTAGGCATTTTCTCTTTATGGGAAGCAAAAAGTTGGGTAGGGATGAGGTTAGGCGCAATGTGTGGAAGATGTTGAAATATTTGTACTTGGAAGGGGGAAAAGTAGTAGAATGGTCTGAGTACATGGGTTTGCTTAAAACAAATTTCATATGCCTTAGGGAAGAGGATTATGACACGCTATGTTGGTCAAAAACCCCTCAAAATGATAAGTACACAATGAACTTTGGGCACCAAGTATTGGTATAAGCATCCTTTTTAGGTTCCAAGTGATGTTGGTGGGATAATATTTGGAAAATGAATGCTCTGTTAAAAGTGAAATCGGTATTTTGGCTTACTCTCCACCAAAAAATTCTAACATGGGATGTGGGGATAAAGTGAGGTTGGACATGGCCCATTCAATGTGTGTTGTGTAAGTCAGAGGAGGAAACGATGCATCATTTCTTTGTTCAGTGCTAGTTCGCTCATTAAGTTTGGGGGTCAGTTTTCTCTTTTTTTAATGTTAGGGCGCAACCCCTTTGTAGCAATATGGAAGAATGGTTTTTAAGCTGGAAGGAGGATCAGTTGGAAAAGGATTTTGGATCAGTACCCAGTATTTTTTTGTATTTTATTTGGTGGGCTCAAAATGTTCCCATTTTCCAGGACAAAGGCATTCCAATAGAGATGGTTGTTGGGCTTATTTTCAAAATGTCTAACAAATTCAGAAATAAACTTAAAATAGTCAAAAAAAGGGGTTCCTATAATGCCAAAACTTAAGGAAGGTATCTCGTGGGGTTTTTTTTTAATAGGCTAGACAGGGTCATCCTCCTCACGGTGGAGTTGGGTTTATCCTCTTTATTTTAAAGGGAACCTTTTTAAGGTGCATTATGCACTGGGAAGAGGATTGAATATGAAGGGAGAATTCTATGCTATGTGGACGTTGTTGTTTTTTTCTAACTTAATGAATTTAAGGAAAGTGCACATGCTAGGCGACTCCAAGGTTGCAATAGACTGGGTGAACGATAAAGTCCAAATACAGGTGGTGAAGTTGCAACCCCTGCTATCTCATATCCGCTCCTCCATTTCCGAGCTTGAATGGTCCTCATTCACTCATATATTTAGGGAGCTCAACTTGGTGGTAGACGAGTTGTCAAAGAAGGCTTTGTCTTTGAATGCAGGAGCACTCATATCTCAAGAATATTTTGATGGTCACCTTTTTTATGAGAAGTATTTTAATCTTTAGTTTCTCTGGTTGAATTGATAAAGGAAACAATTTTCTAGATAAGTACCAAACAATATGTATTGTTATGAGCAGCATAGTAGTTTAAAAAAGCGTTTTTATGTATAGAACTTGTATGAGATTGTTTTGTAAAGCGGTGAATAAAAAGACAATTCTATCTCAAGGAAGAATTGGTAAATGTACAGTCCCCAGTTAGATCGAAATGTGTATACTCATTATTTTGAATATAAAACTTTTTTCTTTCTCAAAAAAAATAATTACCTAATTCTACATTGTTTTTTATACAAACTATCTCACTTTAAAATGTTAACATTGCTTAATAATATAAAACTCAACTTTCTCAATATATCATTTCATATATTATTTTTAATATATCATTTAAAATATTTCATCTAAACTCTTATTGAAATATCCAGATTCATAACTTTATATAAGAGTGATTCAATCTCCCTTAGAGTAGTGGATCTAGATTATGTTTGATGCAATTACCTAATTCTACATTGTTTTGTATACAAACTATGTTACTTTAAAACTTTAACATTGTTTAATAATGTATTGTATACAAACTATGTTACTTTAAAACTTTAATAATGTATTGTATACAAACTTTGCTTAATAATGTATTGTATACAAACTATGTTACTTTAAAACTTTAATAATGTATTGTATACAAACTATGTTACTTTAAAACTTTAATATTGCTTAATAATGTAAAATTCAGTGTTATGAATAGAAGATTTGGGATAAGTGTAAAGTTAGTAAAGGATCTTTGAAGGGACTCTCACAATTATTTAGGCCCACATAAAATGTTATGAGTGTAACATTGCTTAATAATGTAAAATTCAACGTTTTTAATAGAAGATTTGGTATAAGTGTAAAGTTAGTAAAGGATATTTGAAGGGACTCTCATAATTATTTGGGTCCACATAAAATGTTATGAGTGTAGATACATCTTAATTTCCATCTATTAGACATTGAGAGAGACTAAAAAAAAATTGAGATGCAAATTTTGGTGCTTAAAAAATCTTGAGTTAAGATAAATTTGTTGGTGTGTATGTGTGTGTATCACAAATGTCGTAGTTGATATTGTAGGTTGATAGAAACAATCAAAGAAGGTGGCAAACATATTCCCTAGCTAGTGATGTCTTCTAGCAAATATTGCATCATATTCTTCTTCTTCCAAAAGTTGATATTATTTTTTTTCTAGTGCTATAAAGATTTGTGAATGATTATTATTTCACTAACATTAAATATATTATTACTTAATGTTTAGTTTGTATAAAATATTGTATTGGATCAACCTATGTTGATGCTAGTGTTATAAATGGGACGAATGTTACAATCTCTTCAATACTGAGCAAAAAAAATTTGGATCTCTACGTCAAATAATCTTCTCACAAATGTCATGAATCTTATAGATATTCTAGAAAAAAACAAGTTTAGCAATTTAATTGATAAAATGCTTAATAATTTGGTAACAGAAGTTAGCAATATGGCAAATTGTAATGACCCCACAATCATAACCTTACCAGAATCGACTAAGTTAAAAACAAGTTTGCAATTTTATTTTCCTAGATAATATAATCATAACCTTATACAAAGTGATATAATCCATGTATAACACAACCTTATATTCTTTTACTTGATATTATCTATCACTAACTTCTCTATTGTCTTTCATGCAAACTACCCTATTTTAAAACCTCAACATTGCTACTTAAAAAAAATGTTGAACAATATTAACATAGACCTATGCGAGGGGTAAAATGCATTAACTACCGAGACCGGTGCTGGCGCGATTCGGCTCTGATGAGAAACCCTAGCTCTCCCGCGGCATAGACAGTCGCAGCACGCACTCAACAACAAGCGGAGCAATCAAACAGAGACGATCACGATTTCTTGGTGGTCATTGATACACCAATATGGGCGAGGAAGAGGGGGGGAAACCCCCCTCATATCGTAATGTGGCGGCCAATGATAAATCGGTCGTCAGGGCAAGGAGACCCACCTTCGAGCCGTCGGCGCAGATAAGAGATCAGCTCTTAGCCAAGGAGCAGGGTCTGAGAACGGAAATGGACACAGAAGCAGGAACCTCCCAGCCCAAGAAGCCACGGAGTTGGGAACCAGGTAAATGCATTCCACAACTGGAAAAATCTCCGAGATATCTCATTAGTTCAACTAGGGTTGGGGAGCATACACAATTTATGAAATTTCTGGGGCTTTGGCCCACAGAGAGGGACCTTAACAAGTGGATTAAGCATTGGTGGAACCCCAAAGGAGACTATGAGGTGCAACTCAGCTCCAAGGGTTTCTTCACCATCATTCTATACAACCTTGAGGACAAGGACAGGATCTTTGAAAATGGACCATACTTCTTCAACTCTGCAGGGTTGTTCCTACGCTTCTGGACGGAAAGATTCAGCCCGGATAAAGAAGATTTCACCATGGCCCCCGTTTGGATACGTCTATACTCCCTCCCACGGGAGTTTTGGTTGGAAGAGATCCTTATGGGTATAGGCAATACCCTAGGACAATATGTCAAAGCTTCGGAAGCTACAAAGCAGAGAAAATACACCTCTTACGCCAGGATCTGTGTATACATGATTATCTCCAAAGCACTCCCTGGTACGGTGACACTTGAATACCAAGATGAGGACTGGAAACAAACTCTGGATTATGAGCACATCCCTTTTAGATGCAGGAGATGCCATGAGCATGGCCACCTATTCCGGGGCTTCCCTCTCATCAAACAAGCGGCAAAGGCAATTGAAACTACGCAGAAGGATGGCTTCACCACCGTCACCTCAAGGAGGCGGAACCCCCCAAGAAAGCAAATCCCAGACACCAATCAAAAAATTGCAACCAAAAATTCATATGAGATCTTAGACCAACTGCCAGAAGAAGAGGAAATCCAAGACCCACATAAGGACCCTCCACAGAAGTCCACGAACAACCCGAATATCAACCCCAACTCTACAACAGGCGAAATCCACATAGAAGACAGAGGAGAAGGGGACGGAGATACTCCAATGCTGATCGATGACCGAGACCTGGCAGGGATAGACCTGGAAAAGCTGGAGGAAGCGCTCAACCAAAAAGACCTGCATACCCTCCCTGAAGAACAATTGCGCAAAGTCCATAAAGTCTTTCTAAACTCTTC
>SNQJ01S0006163.1:59385-74359 GCA_010110895.2 Picea sitchensis | reverse complement strand
TGCTGATCGATGACCGAGACCTGGCAGGGATAGACCTGGAAAAGCTGGAGGAAGCGCTCAACCAAAAAGACCTGCATACCCTCCCTGAAGAACAATTGCGCAAAGTCCATAAAGTCTTTCTAAACTCTTCAGCTGGATCCACGGCACGCCTGGGCATAGCAACGGACCTAAGCTCTGGCTCGAAGAGAATCCCTCGAGAGAATAAAAGAAGAGGGCGGAAAACTGCGCACCAGCTAATCAAGGAAGCTGGAAACCTTATGATTAACTCGGGTCAGATCCACAAGCTCTCGGAGGGATACCTCCATTCCGCCCCCCCTTCTTAATGATGAAGATAATCACCTGGAACATCATAGGACTAAATGGTAGATCCAAGCAAAGGATTCTACGAGACTGCATAATAGCAGAAAAACCAGACATTCTGATGCTACAGGAAACCAAATGCCGAGGAGCAGACGTCGAAGCTATCTTTCAGCGTATATGGAAAGCATGTAGATTCCTAACCATAGACTCAATAGGGGCCTCAAGTGGCCTGGCCATCCTTTGGGACCCGCAAAGCATCACAATCAGCAAGCCCTTCACAACGATCAGTACAATAACCGCCCACTTCGAGGTCATTGGATCGAATCAGGAAGGGGTCATCACCAATGTATATGGGCCTCAGAATAATCAGGACAAAGACACCTTCCTAAAGCGGCTGGAGCTGATCAAAACACTGGCTGCAACACCAAATTGGATCCTAGGTGGCGACTTCAACATGATCCTGACGCTGGAGGAGAAAACAGGGGGAACCAAGAAACTCGAGCAAGATAGTGGTAAGTTCAGAACCCTCATTGACAATCTAAATTTGGTAGATATAGAAAATAGCAATGGCACCTTCACCTGGTCCAATCATAGATCGGGCAATCAGCATGTCGCCTGCAGGTTGGATCGCTTCTTAGTCACCGAAGAGATATTGGAAGCCGAATCCTGTTTGGAAAGCCTCATTCTACCAAAAGCGGGCTCAGATCACTGGCCTATTGCTCTGCAATTAAATCTGGGAGACCCACCCAGATACAAGCCTTTTCGCTCTGAGAAATTCTGGTTGCAGCACCCGGACTTTCAGCGATTGGATAAATCCTGGTGGGCACAATCGGAAATAGATCATGGATCCAATATGTACAAATTCCAACAGCGCCTCAAAAACTTCAAACAATTGCTAAAACAATGGAACAAAAACTGCTTTGGCGACATACTCCAAAGCATCAGGACTATAGAAAGCCGAATGGGGGAGATCCAAAAAACTTTCATCTCTGGCTCCAGAACTACCGAACTAATGAAGGAAGAGGCGGAACTACAGGAACAGCTCGAAGAAAGAAGAAAGCAAGAGGAAATCTTATGGAAGCAGAAATCCAGGGTGCAATAGCTCAAGGAAGGGGAGAGGAACACAAAAAAATTTCACAGAGCTATGATACATAGAAGACATGTTAACAGGATCACCCACCTGGAAGATAGTCAAGGCAACATGATCAGGGAACATACCAAAATCGAGGAAGAGCTTCTCAGGTACTATCAGGACCTGCTAATGGAACCGAATGTTGACAGAACGGAAGCCATTCAACGGGTCACTGAGCATATACCGTCGATGGTCACTTCAGAGAAAAATGCAGCGCTAACACGGCCCATCACCCAAGAATAAGTAAACCAAGCAGTCAAAACCATGCCTCCAGGAAAAGCCCCTGGACCGGACGGATTCACCACGGACTTCTTCCACCACTGTTGGGACCTGATTAAACACGAGGTATGGGAGGTAATAGAGGAATCAAGAGCTTCAGGACTGGTATTACCAGCTCTAAACGCCACCTTTCCTACCCTCATCCCGAAGGAAGAAAGAGTCACTAACCCCAAGCAGTTCACACCCATAGCCCTGTGCAATGTTATCTACAAAATCATCATGAAGGTCATAGCCAACCGTCTGAAACCCATTCTGCCTTTTGTCATCTCAAAGGAGCAAGCTGGGTATGTAGAGGGGAGACAAATTATGGACAGCGTTGTCCTGGCACATGAGATCATCCACTCCCTCAAATCCACTCGTACTCCAGGTATGCTCATCAAACTTGATCTTTCCAAAGCCTTCGACCGAGCCAATTGGAAGTACCTTAGAGATGTCCTCGATTCTTTTGGATTTGATCAGGGTTGGATAAATTGGATCTTAAACCTAACTTCCTCATCCTTCTTCTCCATTCTGATTAATGGAGTCCCCTCCCAACCGTTTTCACCTTCAAGAGGAATACGACAGGGGGACCCCCTCTCTCCCTTCTTGTTTGTTCTCATGGCGGAGGGCCTGGGACGTTATATCAAGGCAGCAGTTTTGGAAGGATCCCTCAAAGGCCTCCCCTTGCACAACATTCATCCAGCACCCTCTCATAGCCAATTTGTGGATGACACACTCCTACTGAACTCTCCCACGGCCAGGGAAGCCTTCAAACTCAATTCCATCTTGTCGAATTTCTCTGAAGCCTCAGGCATGGTGCTTAATTTGGAAAAGTCAAAGCTCTTCTTCTTTAACACCCCGTCTTGCATCCAGATCCACATTTCCAGACTTCTAGGGATACCTAGGAGCTCCCTTCCGTCCAACTATCTCGGGGTTCCCCTGGCTAGAACGACTATTTGCTCCATCTCTTGGGACAGCCTCCTCCTCTCCATCTCGAACAAGTTAAGCAATTGGACCTTTAGACCCCTCAACATTGCCTCCAGATTGGTCCTTATCAGGTCAGAACTGCAAGCTTTACCCACCTACCTTTTCACAGCCCTGGCCGCACCGAAAAAAGTCATCAAAGCCATCAGAAACCTTCAGCGAAACTTCTTCTGGAGTAGACATCATCCCAACAAGAAATGGGCGCTAGTCAGCTGGGAAACACTTTGCAAGCCAAAAATTCATATAGGATTGGGACTCAGAGATCTAGGGAAGCTCAATCAGGTAATGGGGGCTAAAATCTAGTGGAGATGGCTCAAAAATCCCACAGCAGCCTGGGCACAACTGTGGAAAAGAAAGTACGCCCCATTCACACCGGAGGACCAGCTAATCCGACACAGCACTCAAATACAGGGCTCCCATATCTGGAATACAACTTGGCAGAATCGCACGCTGGTACAGGAGCATGCCTTTTGGGAAATCAGAGATGGAGGCAGCGCCCTGTTCTGGCAAGATTCATGGCAGCAACTCAAACCACTGGACGCAATGGAGGAACTATCGGACCTCAAATGAAGCCTCCACAAGGACACCGCCCTAAAGGTCAGACACCTATGGAAACCTCAAACGCAGCAGCATAAATGGCGGCAATGGAAGCTTTCACATCAAGAGCTCGAGATCCCGGAAAACCTCAATCTGCAAGGCTGGCAAACTCAAGCCATGCGCAGGAAAATTCTCACAAGAGAGGGACCAGACATTCTCAGATGGGGATACTCAACAGCCGGAATCTTCAATATAAAAGAATCCTATCTACTGCAAGGCCAACATCAAGAACTAAGAAGCGAACAAATTTGGAGTAAAGTCTGGAATCCGTCTCTCTGGCCCAAAGTCTCCACCTTTCTGTGGCTTGTGGTGCATAACAGATCCCTAACGTGGGACAACCTAAGGAAAATGGGCTTCATTGGACCATCCATCTGCGCCTTATGCCACCAACAGGAGGAAACCAAAGAGCACCTCTTTAATGGGTGCCACTACAACCAACATATTTGAGACCAAGGAGCGCAAGCCATGCGCAGATCCAACCAAGACCGTGGCAGCATTAATGATACAATCGAGAACTGGGATCATAGCACTTTCAACAATCCCATATTAAATCTAATCTGGCAACTTCTATCGGGTTTCATCCTCTGGTAAATTTGGAAGGAACGAAACAAGAGAATCTTTCACTCCCAACCCACCCCGCCAAACACTACCTGGGAGACAATCAGATCCCTCATTAAAGAAACCATCAGAAGAAAATCTTGGACAGAAGAAGATCTGCAATGCAGCCCAGAGGAGCGATGCACCCTGAAAAACTGGCAGCCCATCTTCAACAAACAACTGGGGGCAAAACCTCTTCAGAGTCCGTTGACTAGCCCAATCTGCTGGACTCCTCCCCCAGAATGCTTCATCAAAGTAAACTTTGATGGAGCATCCAAAGGCAATCCAAGAGCAGCAGGTTATGGGGCTGTGCTCAGAAACTATACTGGAGAGATTCTTGGGCTGGAAGCGGGATTTCTAGGAGATACAACCAACAATGTATCTGAGCTAACGGGATTACTACGGGGCCTCCAATCAGCTATGGATAAAGGTTACCATCAAGTAATCCTAGAAGGGGACTCGCAAGTCATTATAAAGCTTACAACCAAGATTATACATGGTGGTCACCCCGACAAAGCCTCGCCAAGATGGCGACTACAGGGCCTGCTTGAAGACTTTAGCCACCTCCTCCAACCCCATCTCAGCATCACCATCTCTCATGTGAGAAGGGAAGCAAACAAAGTGGCGAACTATCTAGCAAATGTGGCAGTGGAGAGGGAGATGGACCACTTCAGTTGGGAGGCCCATACACCACCCGATCCAGAGATCTTCACTCGATGCCACACACTGGCCACAGAGGACCTCAAAGCCTCGGATGGGGTGACACGTAGGGAGACGTTGCCATGCGGATGCCAGCCAGGACGCCGCATTAATACATCGACTGGTCGGCGTCCCCTCAACATTTAAACTCGCAATGAATCAGTGTAATGGCATTAACCCGACGAGGCCTCTCGCTCGCGAGAGATGTACCAGGCAGGCTCGCAACATTCAACCAGACTTTAAAGTTATGGCGGTTCGGATCGCGTTCATTTTCATTGTTAGGATTGTTGGAGGAGACCACCAGCTTCTTTGGGTAGTTCTCGCTCCAGCAGAACTGCAAAATAGCAGTCGCTTCCTTGGGAATTTGCAGGAGCAGGTCCCGCATTCAGGGTTTCCTCTCGTGATAGGCAGCAGAGCGACCTCCCGGAGGAGCAATTGGGCACCCCACCAGACCTCTACAATACCTCGACTGCGCGGGACACCTCGGAGGGGAGCAGTTTGGTACGCTGCGAAATCTAGAAGGCAGCGGAAACAAACATTTGAAGCAGCTCTCGCCATAGCCAGACGACGAAGGAAAGAGAAGCCACGCACGCTACCCATGGCGTATGTGGTCGAAAAGATTCCAGAAGGGGGTATACCAGACATCATACCAGAGCACCTACTGTTCACTGTGCCCGAGAATTGGAACCCGTCTTCGGTCTTTGGTCAGGGTAGGCAGCACTCGTCTGTTGGCGAAATGGCAGCTCCCAAAGACGACTGTACAGAAGCGCCCCACTCCATCTGTTATATAGAAGAAGAGCTACCCTCTTATGCGTTCAGGGAGGCAACGAGGGACAATCCACCAGGGTACGACAAGGACCCAACTGAAGGTTACAGACAAGAGCAGCCGCCCTCACCCAATTGGGAATGCCTCAGCCTCATCTTTGAGATCAGAAGTTTGCTGGATGACTAGACCTTCAGGCTAACGAGGATTGAACAAAGACTGGACATGTATTTCGCGGCCCACTCCAGGACGCATCCGAGGTGACAATGCCCAACTTGTGCGCGTCCATATGCATTCCCAGCCGGATGGAAGCAGACTGAGGAATAGCACCAGTGCGCTAGCCAGCAGGTCAATGGAAGTCCAGAATTGGTTTTTTGTTTTACTATCTAGTTTTCAGTTAGGCCTTGAGCCATCTAGTTTACAGTCTTTATTAGTAATAACTTATGCTACTCATTTATACATTCCCGACTGCACGTCCTGGTTTCCTTCGGGCAGGATGTTGCATGGTAATCTTAATCATTTTTGTGACCAGGATGACATCTGGCAGGGGATGTCCAAATGCCCCGGTTTCCTACCCAGACGGGACATCTGACATCCCAAACAGTTGTTTTGTTTTTTGATTAAAGTAATATAACAGATCCCACCCCCTTTTATTTACAAAAAAAAACATAGACCTATGCCCACATGAAATGCTAGAAAAAAAGAAATCAATGTTATTGTTTTTAAGAATGCTTTATGTCACTTGGATAATAAAGTGAATTAAAAACAACATAGTTCTAAAAGTTTTTGGTTAAGTAATTACAAGTTTTTGATATACTTAAAAGTTTTTCTCAAATCCTACATAACAAACATTTGAGGAAGAATGATTCCATTAAGTGTTTAGATGAAAGGGAGAATTTTTACTAAGAAATATTTAATTCAGAAATATTCCATTTTTAATACATCATTCATTTTCCTGCTTTATTGTACATGTAAGTGAATTTCCTATAAAGAGTTTCATTATAATACTATTGTTATAAGTTTTATATCCAAATATATTTATTAATAAAAATGGTAAAGAAATTGTTTATTCTCTTAAATAGTACAATCATAACCTTATACCAAAAGTTATTTAATCCATGTATGATACAATTTTATATGCTTATGTTGGGAAGTCCAACAAAAACACATAAACCTCACAGATAATATCAAACAACACAAACATTAAATCATAAAGATAAATTACTTCCAGTTAATTCCATCACAAATTTCATCACATTGTGATTGGGAAGTCCAACAAAAACACATAAACTTCACAGACAATATCAAACAACACAAACATTAAACCATAAAGATAAATTACTTCTAGTTAATTCCATCACATTGTGACTGGGAAGTCCAACAAAAACACATAAACCTCACAGACAATATCAAACAACACAAACTTTAAACCATAAAGATAAATTACTTCCAGTTAATTCCATCACATTGTGACTTTAGTTATAATTAAACATTTAGGGAAAATCATTTTCTTTGGTAAAGCATATTGGTACCAAAGCCATGTAGGGAGGAATAAAGGTTTATATTGGACAAATTCATAAACGATTTGTTGTAGAGACTTACTTGTAAACACTGGATTGTCCTTTCATTCAAGCCATTGCTTGAGGCACAATTTTGATAATGCACTCTTTTGTCATTTACATAGGCTGAGAAAGTCTCTGCTCCTCTGTTTAATCCTTCCAATTGGTCTTAACAAAGAGTGGAAATTTTAGATTGCAGTCCGAACTTAAAAGGATGAGTATGATCTCATTGGTTTTAGAAGCATCTGTGAAATTTTTCAAATTCTATGATTATTTCGTAATAATTCAAGGGGTTGGTTAACTTTCGCACATGCTGCATTTGCTCTCCTTTTCTTTTTCGGGCATGGTGCTAAAATTCTTAATTTCAAGGACCATGGGAATAATGACACCATTAGTGCATATGCCTAATGAATAATAATTACTTATTTAGCTCCTAAATTCCAAATAGCATGTAAACCATTACATCGCCTAATAGAAAACTGATTGGGCCAGTGTTCTTAACATGTCAAAGTAGTTGTATGCATAATCAGAGATGCCCTATAATATATCGTCAATAAAAACCTTGTCAGATTCATCAGATGACACTAAAAGATAAATGTCGCTTGGACCTTTACAAGACTCTCGCTCAACCCATCTCTCTCACGTGCACTATTTGAAAGTCTTTTATTCAGAATAAACTAATCACAAAATCCTTTCCTTACAGTACAGATAGAGATACTCCAAATACCTTCTCAATGTAGAAGGATCAGAGGCAAGGCAATTTTCAGATGTCTCCCTAAATCTGAAAACTGTATAAATGATAAGATGAGTGTAAAATACATAAAATGTAAGGCCTACTTATTTCAGGGCCTTAATAAAATAAAAATATATATATTGTTATCTACCACTGAAATAATTGTAATTTAGTTTATGGTTTTCTTTATACCAGGAATAAATTGGTAAACGGCATAATAACAACAACAACATAATAAAATGCATACCTCAACCTACAGGTTGGTTGATTTAGCCCCTGGTTCACTTGTTCTTGTGTTTGCCCAAACTGCTCAAGTGAATATTAACCTCCTAGCCAACTAGGAATAGCCTCTCTGGCTCCCTAGCTCTAGGAATTCTTGCGGGTTGCTGGCTCCCGAGCCCAAAGTTCCCAGCAACAGCGGTGTCCATGTAAAAGCTCCCCAAAACAATATGTTCTTCCAATTTCCACCTTCTTCTTCTCTTTTTCAGAATTTCTTTCTTGCCTCCTTCCCCAATTTCTTCCAAAACAAAAAACCCCTCTCCAAGTCATCTCCCCTCTTATCCTCCTCTCTCAAATCCCCCTCATTAATTCCCCATCAGCCTTATCCCCCCATTAATTACTTCCCCTACCTTTTAATAATAAAATAATAAAAAGACTCATTTAATTTATTTTAATAATTAATTTAATTTAAATTAACAACTATGATAAATAATTAATCAAATTGGGTTGTTACATACACCCACCCTTCAAGAAACTTTGTCCTGAAATTAGAGTAATTTACAATACAATGGTAATGACACATGATTCATACATCCACATCAAATAAACAACACCATCAATTTAAAACACTTATATATACTAGTGCACATGTGCAAGGCATGCATGTGTAGCTAGTACATACAGGACTCGCACATGTACTAATGACAATAATTATCACACCTAAAGTAATTATTGTTTGCGTCCAATCCAATCAACAAAACCATTCATTTCATATAAGCTTGTAAACTATTTAAAATGTTCGCAGAATCCTTAATTATAATAATTTATCACATGCAACATTCACTTAAGATAATTGTAGTTCAATTAAACAATTATAAATATACATATATACATATTTTTCAAAAAGAGGAAATCAAGAAATTCTACTATAAGGCGAAAACCCCACACACTCTCAACTACTTCTAGTCATCCTTCCTCCCTAACCTACTTCTATCTTTCATCCCTATCCTTCCTCTGTTGGACTATCTTGGAGCGTCAACTATATTGACCTAACTCCAAATAGAACTCGTAAGTGGAAGTGTCAACTCTCTTGACCAAGCTTCCCCAGCAGGCAACTGGCAGTCGTCATCACACATCTAGGGGAGCATGAGCTAACACCGTCCTCTCATGACTCCAGGTTTCAAAGAATACACGGTGAGAAATGCCTCCACCCCTCCTAATAGAACTAGGGTCAACACCCTACTATGGACCATACAGTGGCACTGTGTTGTTGGGAATTTTTTCATCGTATATTCAGTTTCGGGCAGTCTCGCCACCTGAAAAACCTGCACTTGTCCACACATCATAGCAATGCATTTGAACCAATATAATTTCACATACAAAGATTCATACCATATTGTTTCATGGTCGATATTCACGACATCAACCTTTTATCATCATTATCTTTTGACTATTCCATAGCCTATTGACCTGCAGATTAGTCTATAACACAAACTCACACATATCCATGCATTATCATCATGTAAATGCATTTAATCATATCCTCAATTCAGTATCCATGTACCAACAACTTTAAATGTCAAAATTTTCAAGTTGGAATAGATTGCATGATATCCATCATAATTCAAATAACGATAAACATTCATAGAATTGGCATTCAATGTCTTAAAAGTTCAAGTGTATCATTCATAGATTCACAGTAAATAGAAGATAAAAATGATTAGGCCTTAAGTAGTTCTAGCTATCTAAGTCAAAAGGTGGCATTGCATACACCCAACCTTTAGAAAACATATTCACGAAGTGGTCAAAAAAGTGAGGGATGATCTCTTCATAAGGTCTCTGCATCATCCCAAGTAGTAGATTATGGATTATACTTGTCCCACTGGACCTTAACTTGGTTTACCGGACGATTCCTGAGCTGTCGGACCCTACGGTCCAATATGCGTAACGGTTCGACCATGAGGGTTCCCGCGTCTGATTCCTACAAATTCCTTCCAACTCAGTTTATGATATTCGTCAGCAACATAATGACGTAGAACAGATACATGAAAAAAATTATGATTTTTGCAAGTGAGGTAGCAGTACGAGATGATAGGCAATGAGTCCAATTTTCTCTTGGATTTTGAACGTTCTTATAAATTGAGGCAACAACTTTGTCCCCTTCCCGAACGGAATGGTACTCTTATTAGGCCTGAGACAAATGAAAACTTGATCGTCCACTTTATAAATTCGTTCAATCCTATGTGCATCAACGTAACTTTTCTGTCTATCTTATGCTTCCTTTAGTCGCTTCCTAATCTGAATCACCTGTTCCTCCATCTCTTGAATCCGTTCTGGCCCAACTGTCACTCGGTCTTCTAACCTTTCTCAACTCAACGGTGTCCTGCATGGCCTTCCATACAGAGCTTCATAGGGTTGCATTCCAATGGAGCTATGAAAATTGTTATTGTAGACGAACTCTACTAACGGTAGGTACTTCTCCCAATGGGTTTGATTATCCATCACATACATTTTAAGAATGTCTTCCATAACCTGATTTACTCTCTCGGTTTGCCCATCTGTTTCGGGATGATATGTTATGCTTAAGTTTAACTGAGTTTCCAATGCTCACTGCAAACTTGTCCAAAACCTAGATGTGAATCGAAAGTCCCTATCTGAAATGATCTTCTTGGGTAACCCATGCAGACGAATGACCTCACTTATAAACATGTGTGCCACATCAGTGACATCATAAGTGTCTAATCGGAATAAAATGAGCACTCTTGGTCAACTTATTAACTATCACAAGAATGGCATTGTGTCTGTGCGATGTGAGCGGCAATCCCACAACAAAATCCATAGAAATGACTTCCCACTTGGACATAGGAACATCATTCGATTGTAGGAGACCTGTCGGGTGGTGGTGGTCAACCTTCATTTGCTGACACTCTAGGCACTTGACGATGAAATGGACTACATCACGCTTCATGCCTACCTAGAAGAAAATATTCTTCATGTCTGCGCACATTTTCTTCACACCCGAATGTGCACAATAAAGTGCTCTATGGGCTTCCTTGAGTATGATGCTTCGAATATCCTCACCTTCGGGGATGTACATCATTTCCTGATATCTTAATAATCCATGTGCTTCCAGGCTATATCCTTCATACTTTGGATCTAATTGCCTCTCATTCTAGAGGGTTGAAGTAACCTTTAAATACCAACTATCTCCAAGAAGTTGTCCCAACACTCGCTCCCTCAAATTAACCTTTAAGGGCATCAAGGAGAAGACACGTGGTCTTCTGCTCAGGGCGTCCGCGACCACATTCTCCTTCCCTTGATGTACGAAATTCCAAAATCGTTCTCACTCATAAATTCACTCCATTGCCTTTGCTTGGCATTGAGATCCCTTTGAGTGAAGAGATGTTTTAAGTTTTCATGGTTTGTTTTGAGCTCAAAGCTTCGCCCCACTAAATAATGTCTCCAAAGCTTCAGAGCTAGCATTACAGTTGCCAACTCTAATCATGAGTAGCGTAAAGATCCTCATGTTGCTTCAACTTTATTGACCCATACGCTATCACTCCCCCATATTGCATTAGCACGGCCCCCAATCCTTGCTTCGAGGCATCCGTGCAGGCTGTGAAGTCTTTTTCCATATCTGGCACCCGTAGAATTGGCGCACTGGTTAGTAACCTCTTAAGCTCGATGAATGCAATGTCACATTCCTCTGTCCATTAATACCTGACCCCCTTGCGCTGCAAGGTGGTGATGAGTTTCGTTATCTTAGAGAACCCTTCCATAAACCTCTGACAATAACCTGCTACCCCATGAAGCTCCTCACCTCGTGAGCATTTTTCGGCACTGGTCATTCCATAATGGCCTTCACCTTTTCTGGGTCCACATATATTCCTTCACCAGAAATGATATGACCTAAATAGTGAATCTCTTTCTGGAAGAAAGAACACTTCGAAAACTTGCCAGACAATTTGTTCTCTTTAAGGCATGACAACACCACTCGCAAGTGTTTCTCGTGTTCTCTTTCGTTCCTGGAATAGATGAGGATATCATCCAGAAAGACATGCACAAAGCGGTCCAAGTACTTCAGAAATACATCATTCATGAGGCTCATGAATATTGTTGGCGCATTGGTCAAACCAAAAGGTACTACCACGAACTCGTAATCCCAAACTGAGTTCAAAAGGTAGTTTTAGGAATATCGTCTTCCTTAATCCTTAACTGGTGATACCCTAATCGCAGATCATTTTTTGAGAAAATTGTTGCTCATTTCATCTGATCAAAGAGATCATCTATTTGTGGCATTGGGTACATGTTTTTCATTGTAGTACGGTTCAAGTCTCTGTAATATATACATAGTCGTAAGGAACCATCCTTTCTTCTTGACAAAAATTACAGGTGCACCCCAAGGTGAGACACTAGGCCTTATTATCCCTAAGTCAAGTAGCTCCTTCAACTGCATTTGCAACTCACAAAGTTTCGACACCGTCATCCTATACAGTGTCTTGGAAATTGGCTCATCACCAAGTTTTAGCGCAATGGTAAAATCAAGCTCCCTCTCAGGAGGTAACCCAGGCAACTCTTTCAGAAAAACATCCTTAAACTCGGACAATATTGGATATCGATCCATGGAGGGTCATTTCCCTTCATTGACTGCTTCCACTACATATAATCGACAGCCTTGTATCATGCAATGTTTAACCTTCACGGTCGAGATAAAGCGTAGAGACACCTTCCTCTGTACATTGTGGATCTCTACTGAGCTTCCTTCGTCCTCAACACAAAGCACCATTTTCACCAAACAATCAACCATATCTTGATGGGCTTCTAACCAGTTCATTCCAATGATTAGGTCATACATCCCTAGAGCAGTGACATATACCTTCAACCTAGTAGTACACTCCCAGGTGTACTAGACAATTATCGATGCTAGGTCCTACCACTTGTTTTTCCCCCGAAGCCATCTCGACTTGTTTAAAGTCATCGTGCTCGTACACTGCCAACCCACACTTTTATAATGCACAAGGTGAAATAAAACAGTCTGTAGCACCATAATCAAATAAAATTTTAGCATTGACATGATTTAGCGTACTTGACGACTTCACCACAATGGATTGATGCTCCGCCTGGCGGTTATCAACCGATGCATAAATTTGGTGGTTGTTACTCGCTCTTCCCATCGAGACCTTTCATTCCCTATGCACAAAGCCTAATTGTGACTCTAGACAGTCACATTGGTAATGGGGTCCTCCACACCCCCAACAAGTAACACGAGACAAAACCTGCACACTGCCCTGTGACGATCTCTGAAATGAGTTCCTTCCCCTGGAACCCCTAACCCTACATGTTGCTCCCTAAGAAGGTCGTGGACTTTCCTGCGTCGTTGGCGATGAGTGGGATGTTACACTCGTTGCCATTGAAATACCTGTTGTAACTGCTCTAGGAGCGACTATATTTTCATAAGGAGGTGGCCTAGAACTTCCTCCCCTGGAGAAAGTCCTAGGGGCCTTCCCCACGAATCTTGGATGTTGTGGAATGGTTGATCTCATACCTTTGTTTAAGCTCATATGTTCCTCTGCGTAACACGCATTTTCAACTGCTTCAGCTACTAACTATGATTTCCACATCCGTACCATGGCCCTTATCTTAGGGTTTACTCCGTACACAAAACGTTATGCTTGTTGTTGATCAGTATCCATGTACGAGATGTATTTTACTAACTCCATGAACCTAATATCGTACTCTTCCATGGTCTTGTTTCCCTGAACTAGAGCATGAAATGCTCCTACCTGTTGTTTTTAGTACGCGAGGAAAAATTTCCTCTGGAACCTTTCCTCAAAAAACTCCCATGAGACGGTGTCTAGGGTAAGGTGCCACTGTCTCTCGGGGTTACCCCACCAGTGCAAGGGATTGTCCCTCAACTGAAAGATCGGTATCTTCGCCTTTGATGTGGAAGCATAGTCTCTTAAAGCAAAACATCATGGCACTCCTTCCAACCATGCCTCTGAACATTCACTTGCACAACCCCCAACAAACTCTGGGAGTTTGATCTCCTGTAGTTCTCTGGTGATGTCCCTGATGAAGGCCCTCCTCTGAGTCTCTCGACGCTTCAAGGTTACCCACTCCAAATGGTGGGGGTTCCACTTCGACATTTGTTGACTGGCGTCTCTTTAATAGTCTCTAAGGAGTGTAAAATGAGAGTTAATTCAAGCGATGGTGGTGGCAGCACCGGCGTTGGTGATCCTTGCGATGATGCCTCTCGAACTCAATTTCCCTGAGTCTGGCGTTGGTGGTCCTTGCAACAATGGCCCTCGACCTCGATTTCCCCGAGTCCTAACCATCTTGAATAATTGAATCTACACCAAACCAAATGCTTATCAGAGAATAGTTTAAAGCATTCCAAATTTGCTCAAACTTATACTTACAAACATAGGGTTAAGTGTAAGTTTTTTTTAACTTCTCTGTAAACAAACATTACTCTCTTTAGGTAAATGGCTTAGGTCAAAGTTAAAGCATCTAAGCTTGGTAACTTCGTCCAGGTAAGCTATTAACTTATTGTATTGCTAGTTATGCTAGCACTATGGGTACTCGTCGATTACCCTAACTTACCCATTTAAAGAAACGTCAAACTGTTAAGTACCTAAACCATATCTATAAATATACTTCATAAATAACTAAGAATAAACCATAAATCATTCACCATAACATGAACACAAGAAATAGAGAAAACCCTGGAGGTAGGGTAACACCATATATTAATCCTTATGAAAAGATAAAACTCCTCAAGCAATCATTGCTTGTTCAATCACAATATTCTTCACTATGTTCCATTACATTACTTAGACTTCTTGTATAGCTCTCTCTATCCCCTAGGAACCTTCTAGAGAGTCTTCTCACATTTATTACATTCAACTACCATAGTGGGGTTTTATTAATATAGTGGACCTAGTCCACCTTACATTGAATGACCACATTCTCATATATTAAATGACTTCTACTAATAACACATAACTACATTCCCATTTGGTACCTCCCTAGGTACCCCATATTACCTCCCTAGGTATACCACATTCCATCCCCCTTCACATGTTTCGTCCTCGAAACATTAGAAGAAACCATACAATATGATCGGCTAAGCA